>PVKA01015874.1:32523-49210 GCA_004027165.1 Ctenomys sociabilis
AGCGAGACTGTCTCAAGACACCAAAAAAACCAAATGTTCTGGAGGTGGTGGCGGCGGTGGTG
Organism: Ctenomys sociabilis; assembly: GCA_004027165.1. NCBI lineage: Eukaryota > Metazoa > Chordata > Mammalia > Rodentia > Ctenomyidae > Ctenomys > Ctenomys sociabilis. The sequence continues at coordinate 32,586 of PVKA01015874.1, forward strand.
GGCAAATTCACTAGTATTAAGTACATTCGCATTTGTGCCAGCTCCACCCCTGGGCACGAGCCGGCAGTTGAAACCGGGCGTGGTGGCTCATGCCTGTAACCCCAGCACTTGGGAGGCCGTTAACAGGTGGATCACTATGAGTCCGATCCAGTGGCGGGTCCCTGAACACCTTGTAGACCCTTCCCTAAAATTAAAAAGTATATTCACATTGCTGTACAGACACCACCACAGCCACCACCTCCAGAACATTTGTTTTTATTTTTTATTTTTTTTGTCTTGAGAAAGTCTGGCTGTGCAGCTTAGGCTGGCCTGGCCCAGTAAGCTGTGTAGGATGGCATCAGACTTGTGATCCTCCTGCCTCAGCCTCCCGAGTGCCAGGATTGCAGGCATGCGCTGCCATACCAGGTCCAATGTGCCTGCTTTAATTTGCTTAGCATAGTGTCCTCAAGCTTTAATGACAGCACATGTCAAGATTCCCTTCCTTTAAAAAGGCTGCACCCCATTGCAGGTCAGGCTAACATATCGAACACCTTACACAGTTATCTTTTTTTATTCTATCCCCCATTTTTTTTTCTTTTAATTTTTTCAATTGTTTACTTATTTATTTGGTGCAGGGTATTGCTACGCAGCTCGGACTCGTCGTGATCCTCCTGTCTCAGTTTCCCCAGTGTGGGGATTACAGGCAGGCACCACTACAGCATGCATGGGGCTGGCAAGGCACAAGAAAACAGGGATCGAACCTGGATCCTTCTGCTTGCCAAGCAGGAGCTTAGGCTGTCTCCCCAGCTAATTTTTTTTTTAGCAAATTTCAAGAAATAATGTGTTTCATTTAAACACATTATTTAAAAAATAGTGTTCAAACATTTATTACAGTTAAGCACATGCTGCCATTCATCCTCTCAAAATACGCTCCCCTCTCTGCTTCGAACGTGCTTAGCCCAGCCTTCCGGCACTTTCTGAAGCAGCTCTGGAAGTCCTCTTTCCAGAGTGTCTTTAGCTGCAGTGTCATGGCTGCCCCCACGTTCCGGATCCATCAGAAGAGATGGGGTGCATTCAGGCTGGTGTGGCCGTAGACCCGAATCCACTCACTCAAAGAGTTTTCCATTCATGGCCTTTTTGATTTTGGGGAAGAGGTAGAAGTCAGGGTGCCAGATCAGATGAGTAAGGTGGATGTGGACACACTGCAGCGTTTTTTAATTAAATTGATAATTTAGGTATAATTCAGGCAAGCATAATGACCACATTCCTCCTGGGGAATTTGTATCTGTACGGGCCATAGCTTAATTCCTCTGTTTCCCACTGCATACTCAGGTCCTTTTACATGCTGCTTTCTATTGGAGGCACGTGGCAGCAGCATTCTCATTTTTTTTTTTTAAGCACAAATTGTAAAGACATTGATGAAACTAATCTCCAGAACAGTCCAGAAAGCGGCAAGGACCATGGGGTGCATGTGCTTGAATGGAGGGGATTATCACAGTATCTTTTTGCTGTAGTACATTTTTTAATTGAAGCATTTGGTGTACTTCTGGATCACCCCTGATATGTAATACAGCCTAATTAATTAAAGTCAACATCTGTACACTAGAGCTGCAAAAATTATCATCCCGCAGAACACACGTCCCTGTGGCCAGCATCTGCCCATCCCGGCCTGGAGCCCCCTGGTGGTCTGTGCGCTCAATCTGCCATGCTCAAGGCATCAAGCTGTGACTTCCTTTCTGTGCCTGCCTTGTTTCACTCACCATGATCTCTGTAAGCCTCATCCACATGGTTGCAAATGGCAGGATTTCCCTCTTCAGGGGCCAAGTAGTATTCCACTGTGTCTATTTTCTTTGCCCCTTCACCAGCTGACTGACACGTAGATTGTTTCCTTATCTCGGCTACCAAGAATATGTTGCAATAAACACGGGCATTCAGATACCTTTTCACAGTCCTTTCGGTTCACTGGTTGTATATCCGCATGTGAGGTTGCTGGGTCACCTGGTAATTCAACTTTTCGATTTTGCAGGAACTTATCTACTATTTTCCGTAATGCTGTAAAGACAGGAGATGGTCTTAACCTGAGAGTCTTTCTTAATCACCTTTGGAGGTGTGGGCACAGCGGTAGCTGGGGGTTCTGAGGGCCTCAGCCCTGGACAGGGGTCTACAGCACACACCTCCCAAGGACACTGATCTGATGGAGAACCTGTTTGAAAACTCAGCAAGCAGTCAGGGAAAGGGCTGGCATGGCTCCCTGCTGGGGGCTGGTGGGGAGCACAGCCTCACGGGCAGAGGACCGGTGCATAGTAAAAACCAACCTCAGAAGAAGTGGGCTGTTTTCTGCAGCTGGGGGTCAGCTCAGCTCTGGGGAGGTGGGAAGAGGCAGAGGCTGAGGATAGGTGACACAGTCAGCAGATAAATATAACATGGAAGGTATGTGGAGATGGAAACATGGTAGAGAAGGCAGGGACCTGAGACAACATGGAGTGAGGCCACCAGGGAAGAGAAGATGGGAGCTGTGAGAAGCAAGCAGGGATGTTCTCTTATTTGCCTTTCTTCCGTCTGAAGTGGGGATGAAAAAAATTCACTGCTTTAACATTTGGGCTTAGAATACCTGGGCGAGGCTGGGGAGATAGTTCAGTAGTCTAAAAGACTGCCGGGCAAGCGCAAGGACCTGGTTTGGATCGCTGTGCCCTGCGCCAGCCAACAAAATCAGGTGTAGTGTTGCATGCCTGTAATCTCAGTGCTGTGAAGGCTGAGACAGGAGGAACACTGAGTCCAAGCTATGTAGCAAGACCCTGTACCAAATGAATAAATAACTATTTTTTTTTTTTTTTTTTTTTTTTTTTTTTTTTTTTTCAGAACAGGGGATTGAACTCAGGGCCTTGTGCTTGCCAGGGAAGCACTTATTTCACTGAGCCATCTCCCCAGCCCCAAATAACTAATTTAAAAAAAATGTTTTTTAAAAAAGGAATACCTAGGTGAGAGATGGCGTAGTAAACAAAAATCTTGGTGAACAAGTTGAATGTGAAAAAAGAGCCAGTGGGTGGGGAAGCAAGCGGGGAAAAAGAAGGGCTCGGTCTTTGGAAGGACTCCAAGAAGAGGGATGTCTTGATCTGCAGCCAAATGCCACACACTGAGTGGCTTTTGTGTTTCTGGTACTTCCGGTGGGAGGGGAGTCCACATCCGGGTTCCTACGGGCTTGTTTCCTGGTCCATAGTTGAGGCCCCCTCTCCATGTTCTTGCACGGTGTGGCTGTCACCAGACAGGGTCCTGGAAGGCTCCTAAAGAACCTGTAGAATAAGTTTGTAAGTTTGTTGACTCCCAGAGCAGAAAAAGAATTTTCAGGACCAGTCAGTGGAGAAACACGATGGGTCTCCAAGGGTAGAAATTCAAGTACACACTCAGAAATGTGTGCAGAGATAAAGAACAAACTATGACCCACAGCTGGGGATCTTTGTGGGCCTTGGGGTGGCTTCAAGATGGGTGTCCAGGATACGCCTTCTGACTCTCTGTCAAGGTAGCCACGGGGCGCTGCATGTGCATGGGCTTGAGACACGCACCCACTAATATTCTTGCTGTCATTAGTATTGCTGCTGCCCAGAGCAAAGCACTTTTACAGGTGAAGAGGTGATCTATTCAAAGGTAGAATAAAATGATTTACAGATGAAAGAGGAGTGCCTTGACTTACTAAGTCTTGGGAGAAGAGTGAAGAATTAAACTGGGCTTGCATCTTGAAGTTGTCTGTCTCTTTCTCTTTCATATTGAGAAAAGGTCATGATATATGCTGGTCTTGAACTTACTATGTAACCTAGGCTGATCCTGAACTCTCAGTGATCCTCCTGCCTCAATTTCCGGAGTTCTGGGATTATAGGCATGAGCCAACCAGCCCCACTTAGTTTTTCTTAAAAGTACAACTTCAAATTCTGATTTTCCTTTTCTCCTTTCTACCTGCCTTTTCTTCTATTCTGTCTCAGGTGGAAGGTATGAGCTGCATTCTGGGGCACTGAGGTCAAACTGGATGACCTCTCACAGGCCTTACCCAGATGATGTCACCAGGGGGTGGTGGTGATGGTGGTGAGGAGAATGTGTGAATGTTGGGTGGACACCAGTGCCATGCCAGGGTGTGCTGCACTTGGGGTGTTCTGAGAGCAGATGCTGGGAGATGGATGTCCAGGTGTTGTGACGAGGGAGCACCCCAGGTGGGAGACAGTGGGAGACCAAGGTTTAAGAATTTGAGGTGAGTCCATTTGCAGGCACTGTAACCTCTGAGGACCTGGGGCCAGCTGGGCTGCAGTGGCCTTCAAGCTAGTCCCCAGGAGCTACAACAGCTAAGCCTTCTTGTGCCTTCCCCGCAGCACTGGACATGATGCAGGCCCTCTGGGGATGACAGGTCCTTCCTTGGGCCTTGGAAAGGATCTGGGTTGTGTGTCCCCATGGCTTGGGATACAGAGAGGGAGGAGGCTGCCATATGGAGATTGAGGTAACAGATTTGGGGTGGGGAGAAACTGCTCAGGCAACCAGGAAGACTCTGTCAAAGTCAGAGACCCAGGGCACAGGCAAAGAACAGAGGATCCAGGGCAGCTCCTAAGCTCTGCACATGCAACCAATCAGGAAGACGCTCTTTGTAGTTCTTTGTTTACATACGCAGGAAACCAAGAGAGTCTTCCATTGGGCACTTTAAACCCAGCTCCAGGCCCAGTGTGTTTCTGATTGGGCAACATCCCAAAGCCTTATTTGAATGAGGAAGAAGCCAGAGCAGGAAACCCAACTCCGAAAGCCCCCTTTTCCTCCTGCTGGAGGTGGCTAGGAGTCTGTCCGGGTCTGTGCTCTCTGCTGGGTGTCCTTCTCCCCACGTGCAGTGAGTGTACACCCCTCACCAAAAAAGAAACCCTTTTCTGTGCCTCTTAAAATACCCTGGGGCCCACCCTCCGATAACAGAATGACCATCTCAAAAAAAGATAAGTGAGGAGGAGCTTTGAGAACATGGCAGTGATACAATGCTTGCACAATAAAGTTTATTGAAATATAAAAAAAAAAAGAAACCCGGAAGCGATCAACATTCAGTTGTAGACTCATCTTAGTTACTTCCTTGTTGCTGGGACACAACACCCAACATCTACAAGTAAAGAAAGAAAAAAAGAAAGGCTTATTTTTTGTTCATAGCTTGTAGTAGTATCAGTCCTTTATTGTCTGGCTCTATGGAAGGGCTGCACAGCAGAGGGGCCCGGCAGAGGAGAAACAGTCCGACTTGGGAGCAGGAAGCAGAAAGATCAGGGGAGGACGAGAGAGGAGGACTCTTCCAGGCCACGCCCCACGGGCCCACTGCCTCTGACTTCTCCACTCCCCAACCTCCCACTTAGCCATAAACTCCTCTGTGGGGTAGTCCTCCATGACTGCCATGTTCCCATGATCCCTTACTCCCAAAGCCTCACCTGTGAGGACAGGTGGCACCGGGGCCTTCTAGATATAATCCATAAGAAGATTATTTGCAACCCTGCATTAAACACCAGGCCCACCTTGCTTCTCCCGCTGACTCCCAGGCTCCTTCAGGCAGAGGTATTTGAGGACTGAGAGGGCGAGGCCTTGTCCCTGGTTGGGGTGGAGGAGGGGGAAAGCAGGAGGGGGGCAAACAGAGAACCCTTGCTTCTACATCCTTCAAGTCCTACCAGAGAGAAACTGGCCCTCCAGTCTCCCTCATTGACACCCACAAGGTCCTGCAGATGTTGGCAAGTATTTTCCCCCCTACCCCCCCACCCCCAATAATGGGAACTGAGCCCTAGCACGGAGCTACACCCATGGTCCTTTTTATTATTTTTATTTTGAGTCCAAGCTTTGCTAAGTTATCTCAGGCTGGATCCAAACTTCTTTTTTTTTTTTTTTTTTTGGATCCAAACTTCTGATCCCCGCTTCCTGAGCTTTGCAGAGCCCTGGGATTGCAGGTGTGTGACAGGAAGCCCAAAGTCATATGGTTTGATATCACATAGGCATAGGCCTTTTAGCTGGCCTGTATGTACCCTGGGAAGGGAAGCAACCTCAAGCAAGGCAGAAGCCTTGTAATACCGAGGTGCCTGCAGCTGTGCAGCTGGCCTGGGAGGCAGCTGCCAGGATTCTTGTGCCCTGTATTTGGACTCTTTGCAGTCTCTGGGTGCGCAAAACAGACCCATGTAACTAAAATGCTATCCCAGGTGGGACAGGGTGTGGTTTCTGGGGCCAGGGTATGGTGACTGTGACCTTGTTCCTCTTGCATCACTCCTCTGGGAAACCAGCTGGTGCACTGTGAGGGGCTGAGGCAGGCCTCTGGTGAGGGCCTGGTGACATAGGCCAAAGCTCTGCTAGCAACCAGCACTAGGTTGGCAACCAGAATCCTGGAAATAGAACACAGTTCCAGTCAGGCCCTGGGGACCACAGAGCCAGCTGAGCCAGAAATACCCAGCCTGGGTCCCCTGAGCCTTGGACCCACAGAAGCCTCAGGTGACAGCACACAGCGCAAGAACAATTAGTGTCACTTAAGCTATTAACTTTGGAGTAAATTTTTTTAAGCCAGTGCATGATTACATTTTGCTCTTTCTTAGTCAAAAAACTCTTTCCTTCTTCCCCTCTGTTAGGGTTTGTGTCTTGACATCCCCCAAATCCTCATGAAGTCATGGAGTGGGCTTCTAGAGTTTGGGATTGATTCAAGGTCCGGTGATGGGGTTATGAGTGCAAATGCCACTCCCGCCCTGGGGCAGGCAGCCTGCATACAATGCCAGGGAGGGGACACACTGGCTTTCTGCTGCCCCTCCCCCCTGTGCTCCGTTGCTTTGCTGTTTCCCACCACAGTAAACCCTTGTCCTCTGCCTCACCTTAGAGCCAGCCAGGTATGGACTGAAACCTCCACAAAATGTGAGGTAATAAACCTTTCCTTCCTTAATTCTGGGTGTTAGGTATTTTGTCTCAGCAATGAGAGAAAAGTGTTGGAGACACTTCCCTTCTTTTCCCTTTCCTTTTTCCTTCCTTCCTTTCTTTTTTTTTTTTTTTTGTCTTTTTGAGACAGGGTTTCACTATGTGGTTCAGGCTGGCCTTAAGCTCACTTTGTAGCTCAGGCTGGTCTCGAACTCACAACAATCCTCCTACCTCAGCCTCTCGAGTCCTGGGATTACAGGCCTGTGCCACCACTCCCGGCCTTCCTTCCTTTCTTCCATACTAGGTATTAAACCCAGGGCCTCAGCACTGAGCTACATCTCAGTCCTTTGTAAGGCTTTTTGTTTTTAATTTTGAATCACTGAGTCCCTACATTGTCCAGGTCGGGGCTGAATTCACTGTCCTCCTGCCTCAGCCTCTTGGCGTGCTGGGGTGACAGGTGTACGCCTCCACACTGGGCTGCCAGAACTCTCCACTGAGATGAGCCTCTCTGCCCTTCCCTGCCTCCTGCATAAGCTAAATGTGAGCAACCCAGATATGTACACATGCTCCTTTCCGAGGCTTTTTGAAAAGAGCGTTGTTCAAAGACTGTCCTGAAGCAACCTAAGAGCTGAATTCCAATCCTGTGCCTTTCCCAGTCACAGGAACTCAAAGATACTTGCTTGCAGATGTGAGGTAGTCATTCAGTTCCTACTTTTAACTTTTTAATTTAAAATTAAAAAAATAAGCACTGGTGTAATGAAACTGCCTGGGCCACAGCAAGGAATGAGCAGACCTGCCTCTGCAATGGCCTCCAGCAGGGACCTGCCTCAAGAGCACTACTTCCCTCAGGAACTGGCAGGAAATCCTGTCCTCAGGGTGGAATCTCCGGTGGGGTGGCTTTTCGCAGGGTTCCCCCAGTTCTCCCCCCGCCCTTGCTCCCGCCACCTTACTGGCTCTAAGAAGAGCTTCCAGCCTTTGGTGAGTTTCTCATCGTTTGTCCCTGCCCCAGGAGCAGGGGTCTCCAGTCTGCCAGTGGTCGTGCCTGGCTTGGCCCCACTGCCTGCTGCTTCGTCCCCCAAAACCCCCTCCCTGACGGTCAGCACTGTCCACAGTGAGGGACGCCCCCCTCCAAAAGGGTCTGCTTTGCTGCACCAGTGGATTGTCCCATCCCTGGGCTTCCTGAGGGTTGTGGCACTTTTCAAACTTCCGGTGGTAGTCTTGATCTCTGAGAGGTGGCCACCACTGCCAGCGACACAGATCCCTGCCCTGTGAGCCCGGAAGGAGGCTCCTAGGGGAAGGAATGCTCCAGAAGCACCAGTGACCCCCACCCCGACCCTACCCAAGGTTGGGGACCTTGTCCTTCTGCTGACAAGAGTACCCTTCACCTTCCCTTTAGTGAGTTGGGACCTATGTGTTCCTGTGTAACTTACTTGGTTTTGGTGCAATGAATAACACCTTGCAATTCTGTGGTATCTGTCATCTTCAATCCTCAAAGAGTTTTTTTTAACTATTCATAGATAAGAACAGCACAAACCCAAGGGTTGGAGCCCCTAGGCCCATGTCGTTGCTGTGTGAGGGTCTGATAGAATCACTTCACTAGGCACGAGAGTAGAAGAGGATAAAGGAGAGAAGAAGAATGAGGAGGAGGAGAGAAGAAGGAGAAGATGAAGAACAGGAATATGACGGTGGTAGCAATGATGAGCAGTTATGGAGTCTGAACCCAGGGCCTTTCTAATGAGCTACATCCCCTGCCCTTTATTTTTTTATTTTGAGGTAGGGTCTTACTAGGTTGCTAAATTGCCCAGGCGGGGCTTGAACCTGCAGTTTTCCTACTATGACTCCCAGAATGTTAGGGTTATAGGAGTGCGGCTCTGTGCCTGGCTTACGTGATGATCATGACGATTTTTGTCTTAGACTATTATTTTTAAAAACATTTTTCTTTATGGAGGGTTTGTGTGTGTGTGTGTGTGTGTGTGTGTGTGTGTGTGTGTGTGTGTGGTGGTACTGGGATTGAACCCAGGGCCTTGTACACACCAGGAAAGTACTCTACCTCTGAGCTACCTCTCCAACTCCCGTTATGGAGTATTTTAAAGAATCAGGCTTTTTGTTGTAGAGTGAGTGGTCCCACTCTCTGGGTTTTTCTGGTCATAGACTCACAATGACTTAGTGTATTTCTCCTGCCTCTGTATTTCATGTGAATTGGTAGTTGAACCTGGGGGCTTAATCAGAGTGGGGTTTAATAGGAGGCAACATGTTTTGTAGGTACTGGTGTGGTGTTTTTCTTCAGGAGTCAGATAATACCTGTATGTTTTTTCTTTTTTAAAGAATACAAAAATAGTAATTAGAAAAACAGCATTAGAAACGACACAAAATTTCACTACATGAAGTAATAAGAATTCCACAGTGGTTGCTGTATTGCATGATGGCTTCTTTAAATTAGTTGTTTAGGTTACCAGATATAAATGTGAAAAAATTGGTTTTAAGAAACAACAATAAAGTTATAAGAAATTAAAATGAAAAGAAGAAGAAGAAATAAGAATTTAAGTATTAACTGCTCCTTTCAATAGACGGGCAGAAGTCAGCAGTCAGTTGTCCAGATTATCCTGCATACCCACGTAGGAGCAACTTTCCCCTTCTTTGTCTTGTCTTTCTCCTCGGTGTTTTTCTTTTTGTGATCTTGGTGGCTGGTGAGGTTCTGTGTGTGGAGTCATGAACTCATTATGGCTTTTTTGTTAGTTAATGGGAGCGTGTCTGAGAGAAGCCTGTCTTCTCCTACTATTGGGTTGTTCTGAATGTTAATGTGGATCGGGGAGAGAAATGCTTCATTTGTCTACTTGATAATTTTCAAAATAAAGAGTTGGGAAATCAGACTATTGTCTGCTCAAGATCCCTGAAGTCAGCTGTGATGTTACAGGCTTTGAGAAGCTCTGAAGGAACTGCAGAGGCTGATCTTTGTGGAAATCAGTTTTTTCCAAGGCACTTGACTATAGGAAATCACTGCCTACTTTTTTGCCCCATGTCCATTAACTTGGGGACATGAACGTCCTATGAAGAAGCACAGTTTTAGCGACATTGATAATGTCCTTTCCTTTCCCTCATGAGCTGAACTGCACCCAGAGAGGTGAGGCGATTTATTCAGGAGTCGATGTACAAATTCCACTGTACTGATTTGAAAACTCTTGATACTGAATCAAGCAGGAGCCCACTACAAGTAACAAATAAGAGTGACAAACCCAAGTGTGCTTGGTTTTCTGCGCAGGCGCGCATTCAGGCTCCCTGCCCAGCTGTGCTGCAGACATCGCCAACCGTGGGCACTCCAGCAGCCTTTCCTGGCTTTGTTATGGACATCATTCATGTTAAGCAAAGGGGGAAGGAAATGGGCTTCAGAACTCGCAGAGCAAGCAGAACTGGTTTCAAGTTCGTGGCTTTCAAATCCAAGGCACAGAAATACGTGTGTACTTTAACTGCATAACTCGGTATATGAGGATGGGGTTACTGCTTTTGGATGTTTTCATTCCGCTTAATGGGAAAATGCTTTTTAATTGGTGTTTTTGAAACTTTTCCATATGACGTGGCTTTTTGCCGTACGTTTTTGGTTCAGTGCTTTTCTACACTTTAGTGTGAAAAGAATGTGTGAATAATGCCCTGGAGAAATCAGAAGTCTCATTAACTCTGAGTCTTTTTAATTCAGCAAACATTTATTAAACACTGTGTTAGGGGCCGGGGGGATGACACAGTGGCTTAGGTGCCTACCTGGCAAGCATGAGGTCCTCAGTTTGATTCCTCTATGGAAAAACAAAAGAAACAAACAAACAAAACCCCCCACCGGCTATGCGGAGCTGGCTATGGGAAGAGCAGCAAGACAGCGCGGGTGGCCTGGAGTCACAGTCTGATAACAGAATTGACAGAGGCACACATGAATGCTAGGACAAGAAGCTAAAAGTAAAGTACACAGCGCGCTGGGAGACGACTGCCTAGAACAAGGGACATTTTATTAAATCTTACAGGGCAGATAACATTTGAATGGAGCTAGAGTGGGAGTGGAATGGGTCATGCCTATGGAAAATAGAATAAATGGAGACCCGGGAAATATAGAGACTCCCTCGGTGCGTGGGAAAGGCAGGCATAGTCAGTGAGAAAGAAGAGGACAGATTGGGAGCTTAAACTATCCTTGCTTCTTACCAAGCGTGATTTCACACCCTTCGGGGTCTACACCAACTGTCCTCCTGAACTGATTTATGCAAGGGTGTCTCAGTGCCGGAAGTCTTAACCCACCACTCTTCTGGCATGGATTTACATCTCATAAGGAAAAGCTCAAAACACTGTGACTAGGGCTGCGCACTGCTCCTCGCAGTGGGGAGCTCGGGTATAGAGCACAGATGAAGCTCTGGGTTTGATCCTAAGCCCTGTAAAACCCAAACAACAGCAGGGAAAAAGCCCCAGCACAGTCATTTATTTAATTCTCTTACAATGAAATTTCACACTTTGAGTAAGGAACATACTTTTGATCAGAGAAAATGACTGGGGCCCCTGGGGTCACAGCAGGGAAGTGAATACCCAGGGTGCTGTACGACTCAGGTGCTCGTAGGGGTAGGGAGAGACAGCAGGTCGTTGAGGAAGACCTGAGGAGCTCTGATGATTCTGCACGCAGCCTTGGTATTCTCTACGAGTCACATTTCTACCTGGCCCCTGTATCCACCTGCCCCTCTCTGACTTTCTTCTTTTTCTCCCTTCCTCTTAATATAACTCTACCTCGGGGCTGAGGATATGGCTCAGTGGAATAAGTGCCTCCCTGGCAAGCACAAGGGCCTGAGTTCAACTCCCGGTTCCGCAATAAATGAATAAATAAATAAATAAAATTAAATATATATATATATAACTCTACCTCCTTTTTAAGAGAGATCCAGCACCACAGCTCATACAACATATGATGTAGTGCTATTATTTGGCAAAATCCAGTAATATGAAGTCTAATCCCCCTGTGTAGCTCCCTTCCTTGTCTCTCCCTTTTGTCGTTAGTTAATCTGCTTATGGTGCTGTGAGGGGCTCACACCACTGGTGTGAAAGGAGGCACAAAGCGATGGAGGACACTAGTTCACAAATAAACCCATAGACCTTGAAAAAATACCTGGATCTAGTGGATGAGAAATCCAGCAAAGACGAGAAATATATCCGACCATTATGACAGTGTTACATGGGTCAAAGTGCACCTATTATACCATATGTCAAGTACCCAGTGTCCCCAAGGCAGGAAGTAGCCTGAAAAACATTTCAAAGTTTGCTGAAGCTTCTCTGTCCGGGATACAATGAGCGCTTTGCCAATTCTTCAGAATAAAGCGTTGAATTTCCTCTTGCTTTCATTCTATCCCGAAGTATTACAGAAAGAACACAAGAATCGCCCTCAAGCACATTTCTGTTTTTTGTTTGCTTGTTCCATATTACTGTTTCTGCTGTTGTTAGGGATTGAACCCAGGACCTCATGCATGTTAGGCAAGCTCTCTCCACTGCTGAGCTATAACCCCCGCATGTTTATCTCTTTTTAAAACAAAGCCAACTTACAGAAAAGGTGTAAATCCTGTGTAGCTAAGTTATTTTCCTGAAGTGCATGAGAGTCAGTCAATGGCACAGTGCTCCTCCGCTCTCTTGGTACTTGCCATGGGCTGAATGGTATCCTTCTAAGATTCATTGGTTGCAATCCTAGCTTCTGCACCTGTGAATGTGAGTCGACTGTGAGTGCATTCGTAGCTTGGCTCTTTATTTTTTATTTATTCATTTTTGTGGAACCAGGGATTGAACTCAGGCCCATGCACTTGCCAGGGAAGCATTTATTCTACTGAGCCATCTCTCAGGCTGCTTGGCTCTTTAAAGAGCATACTTAAGTTAAAATGGAGCCTTGGCATTGACCCTAATCTAATGAAGGCATTGTTGTTATAGGACCAGGAGACCAGGATATGGGAACATACAGAGGAAGTTATGTGAAGACACAGGGCCAGGGAGAAAGCTCTGGGAGAGTCTAGCCTAGCCAACACCTTGAACTGGGACTTGTAGAATCTGGAATTACCAGGGGGTAAATTTCTTTGTTGAAGCCACTCATATGTGGTACTCCAGCCAGTTGATACATACCGTACTTTGGGGGACATTTGCTATGAATGAGGCCATTTCCTTTGATATCTAACAATATAAGCATCCAAACTAGGAAATTAAGGGGTCGGGGAGATGTCTCAGTGAATTAGTGCTTCCCTGACAAGCACAAGGGCCTGAGTTCAATTCCTGTTCCACAAAAAAAAGGCAAACTAGGAAATTAATGCATTCCTACCATTTAATTCTAAGACTCTGATGCGGTTTCCTCAGTCATCTATAAACATCCTTCAGAGTAAAATGATCTGCGTCTAAATCATGGCTCCTGTGCGGTTATGGTGGCTCTCCAGCCAGAAGAGCCCCTCAGTCTTCCTGGGACACTTGTGACAAACATTTGCAGGTTGCAGGCAGCGTGGGTCATGGGAGGGGCTTCATTCTCATATATTCCATTTGGGATTCTGATTTTCCTCTGCTGTAGGAACAATGCTGCTTGATATTAATTTTTCCCCTTCCCAAATGATGCCCACTGAAGTCACTTGATTAACATATATCTGCCCGATTTTTCCTTTATATTTTTATAAATGTTTTATAACTATGAAATACCCTATTCCTTATCAAATTTTAAAATTATTCATGCATTTCAGTGTAGATTTTTGGCTTGCTATTGTTAATTCAGTTTGGCCTAAAGCTAGCTCCCTCTTTGCAGCTCCTATCCAGTGAACTGGGACTTAACTTAGTATTTAAATGACCTGCAACCCACTAAGAGTATATGTTTCTAACGCATAGTTGGGCCTTGGCCAATCACAGCACTGAGCTTCAGCCAATCACAGGCCTCCAGCTGATCAGATGACAGTGCGTCGTGTAAGGTCAGTGTCTCAAGCCACCATGACAAAGTAAGGCAAGCGTGGAGCCGAGACAATAAGCTGTTTCTGTAGCTTGCTTCCCTTCCTGCCTATAAATGTTGCCTGCCCAGGTTGCGGAAGGTACACGCTCTGAGCGCCGGCCTCTGATTCATGAATCCTTTTTGCTCAGATGAACTCTGCTAAATTGAATTTGTCTAAAGTGTTTTTAAAAAATTATTTATTTATTTAGGTACAGGGTCTCACTTCGCAGCTTGGACTCATAGTGAGCCTCCTGTCCTAGCCTCCCCAGTGCTGAGATTACAGCCGTGTACCACCATGCCTGATTTCTGTTGTGGTGCAATGTGCCTGGGGCCCTGGGGCCAGTATGTCATGCAGTACTGGGGATTGAACTCGGGTCTTTGTGCTTGCCAGGCAGGCACTTAGACTGCTGAACTATCTCCCCAGCCCCTAAAATGTGTGTGTGTGTGTGTGTGTGTGTGTGTGTGTGTGTATGTGTGTATAACGGTATTGTTATTGTTAGCTGGGTGTTGTGGTGGTGCACGCCTACAATCCTCACACTCCAGGAGGCTAAGGCAGGAGGCTCATAAATTCAAACCCAGCCTGAGCAACTTAATGAGACCCTGTCTAAGAAATAATAATAACAGTAATAGTAACAAATTCTGGGTGTGGTGGTGCACACTTGTGATCCTAGCACTTTGGAGACTGAGCCAGGAGGGTCCCTATGAATCTGAGGCCAGCCTGGGCTACACAGTGAGTTCATTTTTTATTTTTATTTTGTGGTCTGCTCTGGAGGTAGGGCTGGCTCAGCAGGTGGTGTTGGATTGAACTGCAGTCCCTGCACTTGCCTAAGCTTTTGTGAGCAGGCACTTTAGACTGCTGGGCTATCTTGCTGGCCTTACACAGTGAGTTCAGGGCAGCCTAAATTATAGAGCAAGACTCTGTCTCGAAAAAAAATCCAATCAAAATAAAAAATAAAAAAAGAGTGGGAACATAGCTCAGTGTATAAGTCCTGGGTTCAAGACTCAATGATAGCCAGGGCCAGGGAGGTGGCTCAGTGGAATAAGCACTTCCCTGGCAAGTGTAAGGGCCTGAGTTCTATCCCCAGTTCTGCAAAAAAATAAAAGAAAAATAAATAAAAACAAATAATAATAATAATAATTAACCAAATAACAAACCTCAAATAAATGCACCACTCTTGTTATTTAATGTTAGGTAATTTTCTTTTAAACTTATGTTTTGATTTTTTGACACAAGGTCTTCCTGGCATTGAACTCACTATGTAGCCCAGGCTGGCCTTGAACTTGGAATGATCCTCCTGCCTCATTCTCCAGAGTGCTGGGAGTGCAGGTGTGTGCCACTGTGCCTGGTCAGGCAGTATTATTTAATTTGATGATTAAGTTGTCTCTGATTTAGAGGATGGACTCTTCTAACAAGTGACCCAAAGGACGTGCTGTTGGCCAGGCTCCTGTCTGTCACATTTTCTGCTGTCTCCTCTCTGCCATGGGCTGAGCACCTTTTCCCTGCCATGCCCCCTACCATCCTTGAAGCCTGCCGACTGTGGGCTTCACCCGTGAGCAAAGTTGGACTTCTCCTCCTTAGGTTATGGTGTCAGGCACTTGGCTGCAATGTCAGGAGCCGAGCCAAGATGGCGCCCGCTCCTTGCTCCCCGCCCATCGTGTCTGCAAAGATGGCGCCCATATCCTACTTCCTGATTCTTGTTTTTGTACAACTCATCGCCTTATTTAGTTATGATAAATCACCCTGTCGCCGAGGGCCTATCCGCGGGCGCTGCGTGGCTCCCCCTGATTGGATTGTGTATACTATATAACCTGTTGCATAAGGAAGTTGCACATGCTTGCACGGTAGGACCCGCGGATAGCGGACGCATGTAGAGGCTTGCATCCCACTCGATAAAGGCTTGCTGAACCCCGTTTGTGAGTGTCTGAGTGTCTTCTTCCACGGGACGGGAGCGGTGCCGGACAACTTGGTGGCCCGTACGGGGAACGGCCTGACCCTAATCGAGTGGAGAGGTGGTACGTACCTTCAGGTAAGCGGTGGCTTGACCTGGCCCTGGGTGGGCGTGACACCCTAAGGGAACCCGTGTCTCCTCCAGCGAGGAGAGTCCTTTTGCCTGAAAAATAAAGGCGTGCCCGGCAGGCTACTGCGCCGATCGGGCTTCTTCCCCTTTTTTCCTTTCGTTTTCGCTATGGGCAACACTCACAGCTCCCCGCTTGCCCTTTCCCTTCATATGTTGCTGAGGTCCCGCGAGCTGTGGTTGGATAAGAGGACTGTGACCTCCTTCCTTGAACACTTAGATATAATGGCTCCCTGGTTCTGGTATACCGGCTCGCTTACCCTGCCCTCATGGGAGAAGTTGGGCAGCGATATTCAGTTTGCAGAGGAGGAGGGCGATATTGACCCCATGGTCCGCCCCATCTGGGAGATGGTGAGGGCCTGTTTAAAAACAGAGGGTCCCCCTGAGACTCAGCCCGAGTTAGGGGAAGCACGGTGCGCCCTTGAGGAGGCCAGGTCTGAGAGCTCTAGAGATGGGTCGCGATGGTCCTCTGAATTTGACTCGTCCGAATCGGACGACGAGGGTGAGTGTGCCGACCTAAAGGCCAAATACAGGATAAGGGGAACAGAGGGAAAGAGTGTAACAACCCTTATGGGGCATTGCGCCACGACTTACAGGAAATGGGTGGTGATGAGGGGATGGCCGCTCCCAGCAGGGGGGCGGAGGTGGAACCCACGGCCCCGCCCTGGGAGCCGCCTTTGAGGGAGGGAAGATGTGGAAGCCCATCCCATTGGGGGCCGCCTCCTCCC
>PVKA01015875.1:0-49100 GCA_004027165.1 Ctenomys sociabilis
CTGCCCACCTGCCCGCCTGCCTGCCAGTCTTCAGCTGAAATACATTCTGCACAGCACAGGCCCAACATCACGATATCCCCCCGCACAGTCCCATCATTATGTTCCTCTTCCCTGCAGAGTAAGCCATCAGGACCCAGCCAACTTCAGGCGCAGGGGAGATTGGACGTCAGTGCGAGCCTTTGCTGCTGCTCTGGGATGCTGCTTTCCAGATGCGCCCCCATTTGTTGTGTGCTAGTGTTGCTGCCACTCCTGCTGCTGCCGTTGCTGCTGCCACTGCTGCTGCTGCTGCTGCCACTGCCGCTGCTGTAGATTTAGAAGTTTGCAAGTGAGTCATAAAATAAAAATGTTGAAGACCTGCCAGCATGAGCCATTACATAAAAGTAGAAAATTGGACCATCCATTGATTTCTCCTCGGAAAGCATTGATGAGGGCTCGGGTGTAGCTCGGCGGTAGAGCCCTTGCTAGCATGTGCAAAGCCCTGGGCTCGAGCCCCAGCATTGCAAGGCAAAAACTGTATCTATGAAATTGATGAAGAAGGTTTTCTTACAACCAAAAACACATTCACCAGCAGGCAGGAACTCCTGGAGAGTTTTTCTCAGGCCTTTAGGAATGTCAGAAGGTTCTTATTAAAATGAACACTGAGTAATAAATTTTAATAGTCTCCAGGGGTACGTAATGCCAAAGAATAATACATGAAAAATGCTGGTTTAATAAGAATACTTATAAACTCCTCATAAATCATTTATTCCAAAGCATAATTTTGAATTACTCAAAAGATACTAAAACCACGATAAATTGTAACCCATGCTGAACTAAGCCTTATGTTTCCAGTATCAAACAAACAGATAAATTAATATCGCCAATTAGCAGCTGATGAAGAGAAATCATGCGTCGCTTTAAAAGAATCCCATATCATCTGGGAAATTTCCAGGTCTGTTGGCTAAAGCAAGCCTTTCCCTTTCACAACTTATTTTTCTGGATCTCCCTGCAAACTGTCAGCCCAATATATCTTGAAAGACCCTGTGTCTACCCATCCCGGAAAACAGCTGTCTGACAAGGGCGCTTCCATTCTGTGATGATTACTATATATGTCAAGCACATAGTTATATAATATGACCTAAAACACCCGATTCCTTTCTGCATGTCTGGGTCACTATATTCTTGCTCTCATGCATAAAATAGATGTACTATATTTGTTAGCAGAATACAAATTAAAACCCGATGAAAACCAGTTTTTCCAATTTGCATGAGCAGCACCAGTGTGGAAGGGGGAGTTGGAATTAAACATGTTTTCCACTCGTACCTCTAGCTGTCAAAATCTGAAAAAGTATAATCACCCTGTCAAGAGAGTCAGAGGTTTCTATGGCAATATTACAAAAGCAAGGCCAAAGACAGGCCAAAGGAGGCAAGAGAAGGGTCAAGATTAGGACTGGGATGTCTTTCTCTCTCCTGATCTTGTTAGTTTCAACAATTGGGCTGGGAAGCCAAATAATTTTAGTGACTTTTCTTGCCGTCCGCAGGTAAGTATCTAAGCACAAGTTATGGAAGAGAATGCCAGAGAGCAAGAGCAGGAGCTGCCAGGAGCCAAGCTGACAGACAAGCGCGAAGAGCGCCGCAGACACCCTCATAGCGAGGCAAACCTTGCAGTTCGAAGAAAGGCTCTGGAGAAGTAAAGGAGTGGGAGGGAATGGCGGAACACTTAGATTATCTTTGGAGACACATTTTTCAAGCGTGGGCAAGATACAGAGGCAATCTGCCACGTTGCTGAGTATCAGACACTACCCCAGATATTTTAATTATCCTTGACTTGGTGTGCTACAAAGTTATAGTACCCAGAAGTCATGAATTTGGAAAAGTTCTGGGCACAAGGGCTAGCCACAGCCCAAAGCATTTTCTATAAGAAATGCTGCCAGAGGTAGCCCTTACCTTCAGGCTCAGTTTGCTTGTGGTCAGCAAGGCATATTGAAGATACCTCTTTTCCCTGTGGTTCCTGTCATATTCTTGGGGATGGCTGGAAAGGAAAGTGGCATGGGCAGACTGGTCTAAGCTGAACTTAGTTGTTGATGTGGACCAGAGGAGCCCAAGTTGGGGGGACAGGGATGTTCAGGTGCCAGTCATAGGCAGGCTACACTCAAACAGGAAAAAGGCATGGTCCAGCATCAGAATGGAGCAGAATGGAGTCTCCCAACCACCAGCACTGATTATACTAGAGGAAAATTCAGGAATATTCATTTATCCTTTTTAAGAGCACTGGTTGGGTGCCAGGCAGTAAGCCAGGTGCTAAGAGTGGCAGAGCGACCTTGCATTCAGTAGGGGTGAGAGTTCTGATAACACGCCTGCTAGCACAGGAGAAGCCAGAAAGAACAGCTGATCCAGACAGGTGACCAAGGAGAGCTCCCAGAAGCAATGCCACCTCTGCCAGCCTCACAGATGAATAGGGCCCACCAGGTAGAGAGGGAGAATGAACCATAGTGAAAAGTCTTAAAGGAAAGAAGGTCCATGGTGCCTAATGATCTAGAAGAAGCTACCTGACTTAGAATTAATATGTGAGTACATATTAAGAAGGAAGGTGCATTTTTTAAGTAGGGATGAGGTCATTTTCCCAAGAGGTTTTGTAAGTCAGGTTAAGGCTCAGTCTAACAGCCAAGAGGTATTGTGGAGGCAGGCAAGCAGAGGGGAACACAAGGTCTGGCTCATGCCTGTGAGCCTTGGCGTGGAGAATGTGTTGGAGGAGACTTATAGCCTCACGACTAGAGAATGCTGCTGGGGCTCAAGGGGTGAAGTTGTTGCGTGACTTACAGAAGTGATGGGGAGGTCCAGATGGACACAGACAAGAACCACTGAGAGGGGAGGCTCCCCACCCTGCCACGGCCAGCTACCCAGAAAGACAGAGAGAGAACTGAGGATGCAGTGCAGGCCTCCTCCTTTGGCAACAGGACTGGGAGGAAATGTTTGAGGCACTGTGCATCCCTACCCACTCTGTCCTCCCACAGCAGGGTCCGTCCAGCTCCACAGTAGAATTTCACTGCAGAGTGGGGACACGGAGGATGAGCTATGTGCCACCCTCGATGTGCCCCTGGGTCACCACTTCCATCCTTGTCTCAGGCTCAGCACCTCCCAAGTTCCCCTGGAAAAGGGGGACATCAGCATGTGCCTTGGTTCTGGGAGTGGATCACTGTCACCTCAGTGACTAGCTTGTCCTTGTAAACTGACACCTTGGGTAATTGAAAGTTAGCAAATTAAGCATAAAGAACACTCTTTTGTGTGTGTATGTGGGGGAATGTGTGTGTGAACATATATAGACACAAATACACATGAGGTATGACGAAAACATTCAGTGAGTGTTTGAGTTAAAAATGTTTTAATTACAATGAAAACCATATTGCTGATAATGTACCCCTCAAGTATCTCCATTACTTCAGATACACTAAGCTCATCGTTCTTGGCACTTTGTGCAGGGCTTTGGAATTTCATGTCTTTGCATGGTTTCCTGATGACTAAAAAGACATTGAACACTTCTTCTTATGCTCTGTGGCTATTTGTACTTCTTTTGAGATGTCTCTGCTCTATTAATTTTTTCACTTCCTGATTGGGTTCTTTGTTACTTTAATGCTAAGATGTTTGAGTTTGTTCTACATTCTGAAGAGTAACTAGCAAAGATTTTTCTCCCACTCTGTAAGCTGACTTTTTCCTCTGTCAGTTATTTCCATTGCTGTGCAGAAACTACTTAATTCAATGTATTCTTCTATGTCAATTCTTGTTACTATTACCTGTGCTGCTGGAGTCCTGCTGAGGAAGTCTTCGCCTTTGCCTACAGCTTCTGGTGCTTCTCCTGTGTTCTGTTCTAGCAGTTTCAAAGTTGTAGGTCTTACATTTGGATCTCCAATCCATTTTGAAGTGCTCTTTCTACAGGGCCAGTAATAGGGACAAAGTGCATCCTTTCCACATGCATACTCAGTTTTCCCAACTCCATTGACTAAAGAAGCAATCTGTTCACCAATGTAGGTCTTTAAACTATGGCTCAGTTAGTATATCTTGAAGTTGGGTGCTTCAGTGCTTCTTCCAGTGCTTTGGTGTTCAAGTTTGGCTACTCTGGGGCTCACTGTGCTTCCGTTTGAATTTTTCATGGGTTGGCCTCTTTCTATTGCTGCCTAATAGTGCCACACTGCCTTGGTGGATCCAGCTTACTCAGAGCAGGACATTCTGTGCATGCCAGTTTTGATAATCTACATATGAAACTTCTGTAATCACTTGTACACAGGTTCTTACATGAACATAAATTTCATTTCTCTTCCACAAATAGAAACTGGGACCACAAGGATATACATTCAAGGCAGGTTAAAATTGGCAAGAAAAGTTGTGAAGTTTCTGGTAGAATTGCAGCATTCCGTATTCTGCTGTGAAGCGTGAGCCTTCCAGTTGCTCTGCATCTTAATCAGCACCTAGTATTTTTCCTTAAACTCAAGCCATCCATTTATATGTGAGGATGTATATGATTGTGCTTTTACGTAGCATTTTTCCCAAATGGGCAGACCTTCGGCTCTGGGAGTCACATCCACTGGCAGGCAGCTGGTGCTCACTGGCAGAGGTGGCACTGTCTTAAGCTGCATCTCTGAAAACCCCACAGAGCCCCTTGTGATTGCTTGTTGCTGGTGAGAACCAGCCCCTGCGCCTCTGTGCTTGCAGAATGCATGGGAAGAGAAGGTGTCTTTCATCTGCATGTATCAGCACCTTGGTAAAATTCCCTAAATCTAAGTGAGAAAGAGAAGAATGGACAGTTGGTCACTCCCAGGCTCCTCGTCTGTTGCCCCTGTTTCCTTGCTTGTCACTAGAATGACTTGCCAAATTCACCCTATAGCATTGCTCCTGCAGTCAGAACAACTCAGTGCTCCCCACCCCCTGACAGGAGCACCCAAAGTCCTTGCATTATGTATGGGCTATAATGATTAATATGTCAACTTTAGAAATTCAGAAGTTCAACCAAGTGGCTCAGCAGGAGGCCAGGGCCCTCACTCTGCAAGCATCGTCAGCCTATGTGAGAAGCAGGCACTGAGAGATGTGGGTGTAAGGCGCCCACCCCAGGGGGGATCGCCTGCACACATGACAAGAGAGGAAAAGAGACTTGTTCCCTCTGTTGCAGATCAACTGGAGCCACGAGAAGAATGACAGCAAGGCTGGATAAAATCAGGTACAGGGTTCCCAGAAGCCTTGTCTGTCTGAGCCCCGAGCTGAGCATGCACAGCATATTCATTGAGAAGCTTACACTCATTGACAAAGGTCAGTGTTCTAGACACACTCTAAATCATGAGATCTTGATCAGTCACACCTTATAGGTACCTTAAACCCTTAAGGCAGTAACAAGATTTCCTTCTCTGGTCTCTTAAGATAGTTCTGAGAAAACAAGTGGGATTGCTGCGTGCGACAGCTGGCCGCCAGGTGAGCATACTACCCTTTGTTTTCCCTACATTCCGTCCTCAGAGATCTATCCTGAATCACACAGCATTGCTCTGTTTTTTATGCTACATTTTATGAATCATTAGCGAAAATACAGCGGATTGCTGATTTAGTGACTGCTGCCAATCTCATCCTCTCTACCAGGACTTTGGGGTCTTTTCTTCAAAGGCTGAAGCGGCATCGTAGATGGAGACTCTTGCCAAGGTCATGAAGGCTGCAGAGGTAGCCACAGTCCAGCTCCTGCTTTAAGAATACATATACTACCTCTGG
Source organism: Ctenomys sociabilis (assembly GCA_004027165.1). Classification (NCBI taxonomy): domain Eukaryota; kingdom Metazoa; phylum Chordata; class Mammalia; order Rodentia; family Ctenomyidae; genus Ctenomys; species Ctenomys sociabilis. Next base: position 5,725 of record PVKA01015875.1, read on the forward strand.
AGAAATTAAGACTAATAGAAGAGTTACGGCAAGCACACAGAGAACAGTTAATACAAGTAATTGCATAATTAGGACTGCACCGGCCTGGTACCACCAGCATAAGATATGGGGGGAGCACAAGCCTGCACATAATTGGTTGCATTGTAAATGGCAGCTGTGTTGCATCAGTTGCTATGTTTTTCTGCATATGACCCTTCCAAGTAGACACTGGTCATAAGGAAGCTACCAGCTTCCATAAATGATGTCATAGAGATCCTCCAGGTAAATGAGGGGCACTGGGAGACACCCCCCTCCATGCCACACTGGAGACCGGCTACTGTCTTGGTTATTTGTACACACTTCCTCAGTCCCACTACGCCGCCATCTGAAGTTCTTTCCTTGCCCCTCCAACTGAGTGGAGCCATGAGGGCCCCAATCTATGACGCCTCCTTTGGAAGTATTAACTGAAACTCGAGCGACCTCCCCTCTATGGGTTTCCCAGTGTGCCAAATCACTTTTAAAGGCAACATTAGTCATCTGGAAGGGGGCTATGTCAGGTAGTGCAAACTTTCCCTCATCAATCCTTCCCTTAAAGCTTTGTCCTAATAATACAACATTCCCTTTTTGTGACCCTCCTCCCCAGTTATCTATTTTACCACTGATAACTAAGCCTGAGGATGGGGTTGTAAACAATGAGACCACTGAGCAATGCAAATGGGAGACCACTGACCAATGCAAACGGGAGACCACTGACCAGTGCAAACGGCCGCCCTTCCACTCCTACCTCATACAGTGTAGAAATAAGCCTTCCTCTGGTGGGACCGAGGGTCCTCTCACAGAGGGCCAGGTAACCTTGAGCTCTCACTCACATGTATAGGAACCATAGAGTCCCCCCAATGGACCCCAATTCAGTGGAGGATTAGACACCTAAGCACAATGACTATAACTAACATGAGTACTTATGAGAAATGAAAGCAGAGCAACCAAAAAAGCAAGTTATTTTTCTATCAAAATATCTACATTTGCTCATTTCCTAGGTTTTATTCATTGAACCAGCACCCAAATCACTGCTTTGGTATGTTTTTGTCCAGTGACAGTCTGTAGAAGATCCGTCTGGAGAGTCCCTTTAAAAACTTTAATGCAAATAGAGCTTTCTGTATAATTGATCTAGGTGCATTCAGGTGTATTCTCATGTCATAGTCCCCTTTTTGTTTTATGAGCATTTCTTTCCAGCTTCTATTAGCTCGTCCTATAATTGTCCGTGGATATCCTAATATTTAAATCCCTATGCAATGTTAACAGACAAAAGTTACATGTTTTTACACAGAAATTTAGACGGGAAACCATACACAACATTGTAGCAAGACACCCCGACCATATTTTGTGAAATATTTAAACTTTTATTTTCACATAACACTTTTAACCAATTATCTCTATCTAATACATAAGAAATTTTCACCTAATTTTCCCGTCCTTTAATGGGATATACATCACAAGTTTGTTGTTGTTGTTGTTGTTGTTAAAAGCAGAGGTTTGAATCTGAGAGAAAGTCTTATCACAATAAGAAATCTTTGTTTTACATTTTGGAAGACCTGTACACCTGTAATCATGAATGCAACTTAATACACCATGAGATTAACAATAATAAATTACCACACATGTGATAAAAATTTTGTTTCTTGACTTATTTTCATACCAAAACTATAGTCAAAGAGAAAACCTTCTTATAAATTTTTTTAAAAAAACTTTATCTTTTAACCAATGGCCAATTTATTGAGGATGTCTCCTAATCGACTATAGAGATTATTGGGCGCTGCTCATTAGTGAAGAAAAAGGTTAGCCACACCTCTTACTCATCAATTGGACTCCTCTCTAATAATTTTTCCCCACCTCAGGGAAGTTTTGTTCAATTATCTTAAATCTTATGATGAACTGCATAAATCAACTTTGATATCACTTTGACTATCTGGTAACTTAAGAAAAAGTAGGTCTAAATTTTAGGTCTAAATCTCAAATTATATTTAGAACAAATCATCAAAAAGAAAGAAGAACAGCTGTTCAATGAAAGACACATGCACAGAACACACGAACAAATATACTTATAAAATCAAAAGTGATCTCAAATAAATCTTTGGACAAATTAAATTATAGTAACTCATTATAATTCTGAGAAATTTATAATTACAAATAGACGAGCTAGTTTTTTTATTTGTCAATTACCTCTCTTTTTTTTTTTTTTTTTTGGTGGAACCGGGGATTGAACTCAGGCCCTTGCACTTGCCAGGGAAGCACTTATTCCACTGAGCCATCTCCCTGGCTCTAACAGAGATCTCTTATTAGAAAAAATTGCAATTGATAAAATCTTTTATCTATAATCCACACATTTTGTATTTTTGTCCTAATGCTGGTAAAATTTACCACAATTCTTTTTTTCACACTTTATCACCTATGTAGACCTTAGATTTCTATTTGGTCTGTTCCTTAAATAGGCCCCAGGCTGGTTCTACCCTCATTGCTGCTAACTTCTTCTCTGGGTCTGGCTTCATGGTACAGCCTGACAGCACACTCTGGTACATAAATAGGTCCTTTCATTTTCTCTAGAAAAACACAAGCACACCCTTTGCCCCAGGTTAGAAGTACACGAGGCCCCCTCCACTATCAAGTATGGAAATCTCTCTAAGGGGCCCTTTTTAGCCTTTGTTTCAACCTGATAGAATTTCTCTCTGTTGTATTTTCATCTTTTGTAGAATTTAAAAAGTTAAGAGTGTATACTGTCAAGTAAAGTCTATTATGATGTGAATTTTGTAAGGAAAAAGTCTCCCTTTTATATACGGCAAGATTAATAGCAGTGCAATTCACTATTGAGTTTTAATTTGAAAAGGTTTAGTGGCAGACATCATAGGTAAGATTTCACCTTCATAATCACTATCAATAGTTACCAAATGTACAAGCACACCTTGGCTAAAAGCACTACTCCTTTCTATAGTCAGACCTACAGTATCTTTGGGAATAGGGCTAAGAACTCCAGTATGAATTTTGTAAAGTTCACAAGTTGAAGCAAAAGCTGACTTTCCACAGCCATCTGGTCTAAAGCTGTGTGTCCGCTTCTGGGGTGCATGGAAAATATTGGCGACCCTGCATTTGGTTGAAGTTCTGGCTGGCCAATGGAGACTGTGGGTATCCTGCATCGCTGAACTCCGGGCCCTGGATATTGGACCCATTCTCCAGTTTCCCGAGGTTCTAAGGATTGGCCATTCTTGTCCAGCTTGGAGCAGCACTCCAAACACATTAGGCTACCTTTTCCAAGTCTGGGACGAAGTGCAGGAGCAGTCTTGCTAGTCTTAGCTCCTCGCTCCTCTTTATCTTTCCTTTTCTGCAATCTGTTCTCATATGACCCATTTTTCCACAGTTAAAGCATTTGGTATGATGTTGTTTAAAAGAAGACTGTAGTTGACAAGCGACATACTAATTATTGTCACTGTCCTACTAACCTGTTTTGCAACTGTCTCATTGCTATTTCTTTCTCATTAAAATTAAGAAAAATTAAAATAAGACTGTAAGGCAGCTGTCAGTAGATTAGCTTTGCATGGCTCTGAGCCAGTATCAGCGCTGGCCCTAATATATTCTTCCCTGCACCTTTAAGGGATGAAGAGCCTTCTGACATTCGGTATTCAGCATTTCAAAAGACAAAGTTTGTAATAATAAATCCTTGAAGCTGGTGTTCTCATTGTTTATGTACAGCCTCCCTTAATCTGGAGATAAAATCTGCATATGGCTCCTTATTAGATCAGAGAACTTTAGCAAACGATGTTTGAGCATCCCCTGGCCTTTCCACCTTTCCCCCTTTCCCCATGCCCTCAAGCAACAAATATGAGTTTGCACAGAAGCCACATTATCATATCGCAATAGGGCTTGGATCCCAAGCCAGGTCCCTGACCCCGTGAGTTTATCTGAGGAAACATTAACTGGGGGATTTTAGTCCCCTGTTAGCCCTCCCTTGAATATCTGCCTCACCTTTCCACCAAGTTCTAAACTGCAAATATTGGCTTGGCTCCAAAATTGTATGGCGCAAAACTTCCCAATCATGAAGAATTAATCTATATTCATTTGCTAATCATTATATTTATCCAATTACATAGATTGATTGCATACCATAGGCCATAAGAGCCTGCTTTAAATCTTTAATAACCTTGAATACCCGAGGTTAGTGTTTCCATTGTACATACCCCTGGGGAAATTGAGCATTTGGTGGGTATTGTTGAGCCACCACAGGAAAAGTACCCAAAGGGGCAGAATAAGCTTCAGGGTCTCCCTGCTGTCTCCTTTGCATAAGAGCCTGAGGTATCACACATTTATAAACTTTTATGGGGGCTCCTTTTTCTCCTCATATGGAGGAACAGAAAGGCTAACACGTGGCAGGAGGGGCTAAATTCTTCTGAACTGAGATGGTGGGACTACAGAGGCTGAGACCTCCATGTTTTCAATCAATTTAAAAAGTAACTGTGACGATTACCTTATCCCGACCCCCGGCTCACGTACCTCATTCTTAGCTTTCTTTTGTTCTACATCGTCCACCTCCTCAGATTCTGAGGAGACGGTTCGCAGTGCCATAAATGTCCTCTTCAGGCCCAGTTTGTCAGTCTCGTCCCTGCTATAGAACACCAAGGAACTTAAAGAGCCACGCTCTGAGTGTGCTGGGGAGTGCCTTCACGTGCGGTGTTTTGAGCAGGAGCAACCTCATCGTGAGTATCCACCACAGAGGCCCCTGCTGTATTTTTGTCCATTTTTCTTTGCTAGCATCTGCACTTGAGGGCAAGGGGGCAGAGGTCTTAGAAAGGTCTTATCTGCAGATTCATATTTGCATGGAAATTTTGAGTTTTAGCAACATTGGCATCTGAAGCCGACCTTATCAAACATTTCTTCAACTCTTTTGAGTCCAATTGCAATGGTTCCAAAGCTAAGGAATTTAAAGTACCAAGAGACCACATATGAAGAGGAATTGGTTCCCCAATTTGGTGAGCACCATGCAGCGTTCTCATAACTTGCTTACAAACTCAGATTTAAAGCAGGCTTTCCTGAGGGCCGGAGCCAATAACAATGTTGCCAGACCAGACCAAGCAACTCCTCCAATTTTTTTAGTTTCATTTTTAGTTCTGCTCCCTTGAACAGCATCCAAATAAGACGGACATATTCACTTCCTGCTAAAGGGAAGTCCCCATTACCCTGAGCTTCTTCCACTGGTCTCACCTAGCTGGGCGGTGAGACCTCAACGGTCCAACCTGCTTCATATTTACAGTTAGTCCTCTTCCATCCACCCCACGTCTAGGCCCCAGTTGTTGCAGATCAAGGGGAGCCTCAAAAGGCCAAGATCAAGGCTGGATGAAATCGGCTGCAAGGGTCTCAGAAGTCTTGTCTGCCTGAGCCCTGAACTGAGCTCGCACAGCATATTGAGAATCTTGGAAGGTATCAATCATTGACAAAGGGCCACGTACAAGAGGCCCTCTAAATCCCCAGATCCTGATCAGTCACGGATTGCAGTTATCCTAAAACTTTAAGGTGCATGAGATTTCCTCCTCTGGTCTCTTAAGACGGTTCTGGGGAAACAGAAGCTGTGGTTCTGTCCTGACCACTTGCTTCTGGATGAGCATCCTCTTCTTTGGCTCCCCTGAACTCCGTCCCCAGAGATCCGCCATGAATCACACGACATCTTCCCCTTTCACTCTTGATGCTTTTACTATCTTGCTGCCCGGAGTGGCTGCCCTTCTGCCAGGCCACCCTGCCTTGGAGCCAGCTGACTACAGAATGAAACCCATCATCCTTCAATTTGGGTGGAGGGTATTTTGTCTCAGCAATGAAAGAAAAGTGACCAGGGCGCAGGCCCACCCTGGTCTGTGCACCGTGAGAGGACAGCCCCCACCAGCACTCGATGACTAGGCCACACCACACTGCCACCCTCCTGGGAGCCACCATGTTACCAATGAGATCCTGCCTGTGCCCAAGGGCCACGTGCTGAAAGGGTGGTCCCCAGCTTGGCACTGCTGTGAGGTGATGGGGTCTGTAGGTGAGACCCAGTGAGGGGTCATGGAGAAGCCAGAGGCTGAAGAAAGGGCCACTCTGTCTGAGCAAAAGCCTGAGAGTCCTGGCATTGGATGTGACTTCCAGCTCCTAAGGGATCTTGTTCCCTTTGGCAGCTAGCCCACAGCCTCCAGCTGCAGTGCAGAGAGCTGTCCTCTCTAACCCGTGAAGGCACCTCCTGAGCCATTCTGGTTGGGGAACACCAGCTGCTCAGGCCCTGAGCTGGCCCACAAGTTCAGACCAGGGACAATGCAAGAACAGAAGCAGAAGCTGTTGGTCCTGGGTCAAAAGAAAGCTGCTAGGGAGGGAATGTACCTTGAGAGACGACCAGCTCTTCTGGCAGGGGTCAGGGCTGTCATAGTTCTGTGGAAAGGCAGGCAGCATGCTCCACATGGTGACTGTGAACACAGATCCCACAAGGCTGTGACAGAGATGGAAGAGTCAGCTCCCTCCTGTGGCCCTAGGGGAAAGGCCAAGTGAGGACACAAAGTCCACAGGAGGGTGCAGATATGCTGGCTCTGCTGGACAATGACAAACTGGCTTAGTCAAGCTCAGTCCCTGGGGTGGCTGAGGCAGGAGGACCTCTTGAGTCCAGGAGTTTGAGACCAGCATAGGAAATATTATTTACCCCTAAAATAAATAATTAGATTTTTTAAAACAATAAAAATTAGTAGGGAGTCAAACTCAAAGCTGCAGCACGTGCTTAGCATGCATGAGGCCTTCGGTTCAGTTGCTACTACTCAAACCTTTAAAATAAAACTATGTAAGGAAATAATTTTTTAAAATATCTGCAGCACTGTCCTTTGCTAAGCAAAGTACACGTTTCCATTGTGGAGAAGGACAAGGTACACACACTGGAACCGCACACACTGAACGGGTGGGGCTCACAGCCAGATCCGAGGCGCGTGCCCATCTGTGGACTGCATCCAAGTTCATACCTACCCAGTAAACACAAGCAGAGCCCTGCAGTGACATCAGGAGTGTGGTGGGGGCTCTCATGTGCTCCGTTTGGAAATATTTTTCTTGGACTCTCTCGTTTGATTTCTCTAGTGTGCAGGGAATTTAGAAAAGACAGAAGCAATCAGCATTTCCTTAGTGTCATCTCTCATTAAGGGACAGTAGAAAGGGTTGAAAGGATGCTCCTTCATGGGCGTGCTGCTTTCCACTGGGGTCTTCTATGAGAGATTTAGTTTTCCATTTTATAGACTCTCCCAGGCACCCAAAGGAAGAGGGATCAAAGAATAAAATCTTATGGATGGATTCCTAGCCCATAAGCTGTACTTATTTTTAAAAATTTCTTTAATTTTATATATTTGGTACAGAGCCTCACTACACAGGTCAGACTCATAATGATGCTCCTCTCTCAACCTCCCCAGCACTAGGATTATAGGTGTGTGCTGCAAGGCCTCGTTCCTGTGGCCTGCTTGGTGCAGCCAGGCCAGGGCACGAGGTTCTGGGGATTAAACTCAGGTTCTTGAGCTTGCCAGGCAGGCACTTAGATGGTCAAGCTATCTGTCCAGCCCCTATAAGCTACACTTCATTAAAACTTGACTCTCAGAGGTCAGAAACATAGCTCAGCAGTCTAACGCACCTGTTTAGGCAAGCTTAGGCGAGCCTCGGGATCACAGTTCAATCCACAACACCAACCACACGCCATGCCAGCTCTGCCCCGGGGTGGGTCGGGCTGCCCACAAAAGATAAGTAGAAAGATAGATGATAGATAGATAGATAGATAGATAGATAGATAGATAGATAGACAGATAGATGATAGATAGATAGACAGACAGACAGATAGATGATGGATGGATAGATAGATAGATAGATAGATAGATAGATAGATAGATAGATAATAGAGAGCTAGATGATTGATAGATAGAAGATAGATAGATGATAGATAGATAGATAGATAGATAGATAGATAGATAGATAGATGATAGATAGCTAGATAGATAGATAGGTAGACAGATAGATAGATAATAGATAGATAGATAGATAGATAGATAGATAGATAGATAGATAGATAGATAGACAGACAGACAGACAGAAAGAACTTGGCTTTGTTGACCACATAGCCATCACTCGTGGCCATATTATCTGAGCACCTACTAATGGAAACATAGCCTGAGCAGCTCAGGGCATCATTTATTTAACAAACATTACATTTCCCCATTTCTCAGATTATCCTATGCACAGGGCATGCATTAGTGAGCGAAGATCCATTTTGGAAAGGGAGAGACAATAAGCTAGATGAACACACTAAGATGCTGGACAGAGCATTGGCCTCCAAAACTTCACTCAGGACCTGAATGTGACATAATTGGGAAGGAGCTCCTGTAAGGTGCTGTCAAGTTAAACATGAACCCTGGATGGGGCAGGACTTCAGTCACCTTAAGGATTGGTGTCCTTACACAAGGAAGGGAGTTTGGACACAAAGATGCAGCAAAATAAAAACTTCTTAGGGTGATGGGGACAGAAATGCTCCTCTAAATGTAGGAATGCCTGGAGGCCTACGGCCCCAGAAGCTGGGAGAGGAGCCCGAGGGAATGCTGCCTGGGTGCCTCCAAGAGAAGCCATGCTACTGATTTTTAACTTCAGGTCTCCTGAACACAAAAGAATGGATTTCTGTCATTTTAAGCCACAGTGTGCATGGTGTTTCATGGCAGCCCAAGGAAATAAAATGAGACAATGTATAATCAATGATAAGAGCAACAGGGAAAAACTAAAGCAACAAAGAGAGACAGAGTCCTGGGAAGACTGTGGTGTTGGGCTGGCCAGAAACACCCTCTGTGAGAAGGTAATGGATGGATGGAGGACTGCAGGAGGGGTATGAGCGGCACATGAAGAAAGTGTTCCTGGCAGATAGGAAAGCATATGCAAGGGCCCTGCAGTTCAGAGTGTGGCCGGTGTGGTTGGGGTAGAGAGACGGACAGAGCAGAAGGAGGAGGTAAGTTCAGAGAGGTGACTGCAGCAGGATCCCAGAGCTGCTGTGGGCTCCTGCAAGTCTAGCTGGTACTCTCAGTCAGACAGAGAGGAAGTCTGCGGAGGGTGGGAAACAGAGAGGAAGGTGCGAGCTATAGCTTAGCAGGCTCTCTGGATGCTCTCTCTCTCTCTCTCTCTCTCTCTCTCTCTCTCTCTTTGCAGGAATAAAGGTCATTCTCAGCAATCAGAATGGGGACATTCCAGAGAATGTGGACATTGCTCTGAAGGGACACACGGCTACTGTAAAGGCCCCAGAGGAACCCTGAGGAGGAGCTTCAACCACACATCTCTGGGCTGAAACAGAAAGGAACTGTCCACCGTTCAGGATCTGTAGTCACGTGCAGAACGTGATCAAGGGCGTTACTGGGCTTCCACTACAAGAGAAAGTCTGCATGTTCATGTCCCCATCATTATGCAAAAAAAAAAAAAAAAAGAAGAAGAAGAAAAAATGGGTCGCTTGTCAAAATCCAGAATTTTTTTGGGTGAAGAACACATCACCGGGTGCATATCAGGGCAGGTGCTGCTTGCTCAGTATCTCAAGCCGGAGAGATGAACTAATCCTTGAAGGAAATGACAGTGAGCTTGTTTTAAATTCAGCTGCTTTGATTCAGCAAGCCACAGCAGTCCAAACAAGGACACGGCAAGATTTTGGAGAGTATCGATGTTTCTGGAAAGGGAGCGGTTCGGCAAGCTGGTGAGTGAGATCCGGAGCTATCCAGCCAGGGAGAAGAACTTCCGGACTACAAGGCCAGGCTATGATGTTGTAATGATGTGATGAAAGACCTTTATTGAAAAAAAAGAATCTCTAAGTGATTGAGCGCATTCCCAAAGGAGTGGGACAGGACCATGTGGACCAGGTAGGGCTGCTGAAGTAATCGGGGTGGGAAAGTGGCCACTGAGAATACCGTGGTGGCAGTGAGGATGCCTGCATAGGCTCGAGTTTAGGGCAGTTGTTGTAGATACAGCCAAGGGCACTGTGGGTCAGATGGGGAATGTGATGAGAGAGAGAAAGCAAGAGGAATTTGGCCAGCTGCTCACTGGGCAGAAGGCCGTGAGAGGACTCAGAACTGCAAGGAAGATCGGGAGCCATCCGGGGACTCCTAACCTTCAGGTACCATTTAGAAGCACAAGTGACAACAACAACTACACACTTGGGCATTCAAGGCCGAGTCAGGGAGCTCCACCTTTAGGAGAGCAGGTCATTCTCAAGGTCATTTCTCAATGGACAAACAGACAGTATTACATACCTGAGCATGCACCATGCCTCTCCGCAGCGTGGGTTGATGAAGGACACGGAACTTGGTGATGTGGGGAGAAGGACCTAGCTTCCGACAGTGACAGTCTCAAGGCCTTCTCTCTTTTTTTGATATTTTTATTGAGAAACAAATAGCAATGAGACAGTCTCAAATCAAATTAGTAAGACAGTTTCAATAATTAATACATTGCATGTTGTCTTCCTTAGTGGTTAATTGTTGTACAAGATGCAGACATGATATTCTGTTTACAAACACTACTAGAGCAGATCCCTCTATTCACTGAATTAAGGGGATGTAACTGTATATCTATCTTAACCATTCTGAATATACTGAGACAAAATGCTCATTCATTTGTTTCCCCTTTCTTTGTTTAGTTTTGTCTATTAAATAATATAGGTGTGTGAGTTCAGCAAAATATTCCCAAGTAGCCCAGTAGTCCATAATAGTATTGGGTTTTCCATATGTCTAGCAATGTCAGAAGTTGTTGACTTGAGTCCTTTACAGCTCAGCATAATAATATGGCTTCACTTCTTATACTTCATTTTTATACTTTTCTGCTGGATGGTTAACACCCAAATAAAGCAAGACCTAGGTAACAAGAATTGTAGCTTTTGTATCTGATAAGGTCACCTTCCCTGGTGGTCTAGTGGTTGGGATTTGGTGCTCTCAGGTCCTTCTTATGGGGAGAATCGTAAAATGGCTTGCCACAATCTGCTCAGTATTTTAGATTGTTAGACATATTTATTATTTATAACTCTTTTGTTTTTTTCCAAAAGCTTCTTAGATAGTTCATAGCATTCAAGTGCATGAAACAGAAAATGTATCATTTGAAAAAGTGAAGTGGCAATTAGACAGACATGTTAAGTAGCTAAACCCAGCACCTGTGAGTAGGAGATTTCTTTAAGTTCTTTTCATGAGCATCTTCCTTAGTGGGAGGATGAAAAGACAGCAGGTATCAGCCTCCATAGAGAAGTTTTAAATAACATTCTCATTTTATTATCTCACTTTGGGAAAAATTTGGAACGTGGGCTCCTTTGACTCGATGAGTGCAATATTGCCCTAATCAGTGAGCTCTACCAGACGTCTAGAAGGCAAGTTGCCTCCACTTCAGGGAGGACAGAGGGGACACCCGCCTGGACCCACAGCTCCCCTCTACCAGTGGTGAGGTCGCTTCTCAGTGGGCAGCCTGTTTTGTCCTTCCCAAAACAGTACCAATTTTAGAATAGATTTATGAGTTGTTGTCTTGGTCCATTAATACCCTATGCAGTATGAGCAAAGTGTCCAGTCAATGTTTAAGTTTTTAAAATCATGGCAGTAAAAGATATATTGCCATAAATGCCCCTCCAAACACTTCCCTCTCACTTTGAATACCCTTATCTCATCCTTCTTGCCACTGTCTAAAGCAGTTCTGGAATTTCCTTTCCTGCTGCCTCGATGCCCCAATGAATTCAAACTGTTTATCACAATTCTGTCAAATAAAAGCTTGACAGTTTGTGCTCCTCCACCCTATTCTCTAGATCTGACAGCATGGAGGCATCAAGCTTAACTTCCAGCTTCTGGCAGTTGTGCTACCTGCATGAGAGACTTGCACTTAGTACAGTTCTGACCTGGGCCATCTGTGTCCGGAAGGGTCCTGAACGCTGCCCATCCCAGAGCTGTCGGTGGGCAACCTGGCCTGACCAGAACGGTGCAACTCACGGGCAGGGATTTTGCTACACCTGAAAGAGCTCGCTGGAGTGATTTAGATTCTAATCAATGTTGACTGCCAAGGTAAGAAAGGAAAACTGGAAAGTTTGCTAGAAGGATCCTTTGTTAGTCCTGTTTGTGAGATGGGTCAATTAATGATACACTCATCATCCCTAGACAGAAACTCCGTGGAGCTTCCTACCTCCAAAGCCAGTCGCTCAGTTAATGTTTTACACATTTCTGTACAGCTTGGATGCACCCAGTAGGTGGTGAACGCTATGAATACACAAAAGAGTCATGAATCTCCTCACAAAGTCATCGTCTCACTGACAAAACAACAGAAATACAAAACACAAAAACATGTTAACAAAAAAACACCAAAGGTACAGATGGGCCCTGTGACAAAATGTATTAGAACCAAAAAATGCTATTGAAAATCCAAAGAAGAGGTGGTCAGGATTACCAAGAACATTTGAAAAGTTCATGAAAACTCGTATAGACTCTGAGGAATATGTATTTGATGAGTAAAAGTCAACAAATGTTTGGTACAGAAAAAACTCTTCCCCCTCCCCAAGACATCCTGTGCAGTCCCCAGAACCTGGAACTATGTCCTTCACCTGCTACAGGGACTTTGCAGATGCGGTGAAAATGACCACCTTGGAAAGGGACAATTATCCTAGGCTGTCCTAGGCCTCTTCCAATGGCAGGAGTGTTTATGCCTAAGGAGATGCAAGCAGTATCAGTATCATCTGATAACAGGAGCAGAGGAAGGAGAATTTCCACGACTGTACAGCAGGAGAAAGAAACAAGTAATCCCTGCTATCAAGCATCATGAGAGAACAGGACTACATGAACTTGAACTTGTTCTTGAAAAAGCTTCCGTGCTCCCCGAAGCCTGCCAAGAGAGCACCCCATCTCTGCTTCCCACTCCTTGTCTCCTTACACCAGGCTCTCTCCCCTGGTGAGCAGGGAGAGAGCTCTCTTACCTTGCTTTCAGGTTGCAAGGTAAGAGAGCCTGCCGCCCTAGCACACAGGCTCATTGGCTCTGCCCACTGGCAACAATCTGCACCACAAAGGAGAAAAATAATCATTATTTTCTAACCTGAGTTTTGACCTCTGTGGATTGCTTTGATTCTTGTCTGTTAGACTATTTATGAGCACGTTATCTACGATTCTTGAGAAATTACAGCTACTCCAAGCATCACAAAAATGAGCAGTGTTAGATTCAAAGGACAGGAAATAGAAAACCTACACTGAACCCCACACAAATAGATTATTTCACAATTAACATAAAAAGCATAAGCATAGGCCAGTGTCATCTTCCTTTGTTTCACAGGTCTCAGTCCTTTCTCCCCAACTAAACTATGAAATTTTAAGGACAAGATCTTATACTTCAAAAAAAGACTTAGTTTTATATCCGTTGCCTTTGGGAATTTTAACAAAATAATCTTGTTGTTAAGAGGATCTCAGACCTCAGAGTCAAAGGCTGTCTTTCTCCCTCTTCTACCATGAAATGCTGTCCACTCTCCACAAAAAAGTCCTCTGGTTGAATAAACAGCATTCCAGCAATAGGCACCAGATCTACCGCTTCAAAATGTCTAAGAAAAACTGGACAGGGAGTTACTCCTAAGTACAAGCATGACTTCCTTGTCTTGTTATAAGATGCAAATAAATACAGTTGCCATTTACTAAACAGCTATTGCACACCAGCTGCTGAATGTCTTATGGCCAATCTTCACAAGAGCCATTGTGATAGGTAGGAACTCTTCATGTTATTAAAGGCGAGGATCTAGAGTTTAACGAAACAATACTGCTTCGCCGAAAGCATTCCACAGCATGTGGCTGGTCCTGGCACCCCTGGGTTCTAATGTGTGGCTGCTGTCCACTCTTCAACCTGCCTTCCACTCTTTGCTTATTGATTTGCAATGTGCAGTGAGCGGATCCCGTCTCAGGAAGCAGGGTAATCATTCCTGCTCTGATCTGCCAAATGTAATTAATAAGTACTCGGGGGAGATCAGGAGTTGTGAGGTCCCCTGAGAGAAGTTTAATTTGGGACCTGGTGCCACCTGCTGGTTGATCCATGAAACTGGTGACATAGCGGGTTCTGTCCTGACCCACCACACCTGAAATCAGGAAAGAGGTCATGCAGGAGTTCTAGAAAAAAATAGCAGCCACATCAAGAACTTTCTCTCAGGCCCAATTCTTTCCCACTCTAGCCTCCAAAATTTGTGTTCAACCAGAGGAAGCCACATAAAAATCATGGGGGTTCTAGACATCAAGCCCAGTTCTCCTGCTTAGCATGCTTAGCTCCAAGGAGGGCAGCTCATTTCCCTGAGCTTGAGTTTCTTACCCATAAAACACAGCAGTATTTCCCTACATCCCAAGATTATTGTGAGGATTGGATGAGATAATAGAGTAATTCTTTACTGGCCTCATATTTTGCTGCACTTCTTTTTGTTCAAGTTTGAATTAGACAAGCAAGTTACTCTTGTGTGTAGCTGTCGCTCCACCACAGCGCCCAGCCCAGGTCCCTGGCTCATCCTGCCTGCTGTGTCCCTGTCACTTCTTTTCTCCTGGATAGGAATTCCCCAGGGAAGGGGTGGATCTGTGTGTGTACTCAGAGCACACAGCCCCAGTGTTGCCCACAGATAATGGCTCAAATAGGTGTTTACTTTTCTAAATGGTTTGGCAGGGCTAAGGAGATAGCTCGTTGGTCTAAGCACCTGCCTAGCAAGCACAAGGACCCGGGTTCCATCCCTGGTACTGATTCTGTGCTGGCCCCGGAGCCCCAGGCTCACTGTGCCTGCTGCCAAAGCCAAACGTGGTAGCACACGGCTGTAATCTCCAGGCTGGGGAGGACGAAATAGGAGGATCACTGTGAGCCCACGCTGAGTCGTGAGACCCTGGTCCTAGATAAATGAATAAGTTTTTCCTCACTGACTAAATGATTTCAGTTGACAATCAAATTCAAAATGCTTCTCATGCGGATAGGGGAAAGGAAAAGGAAGGAAGGGACAGAAAAACAAAATACTTGTTTCTCTTGGTGCATTGAGAATAAGCATTTGTGCTAACACACTTTGGAGAGTTTTCAGGATCACACCTCATACTCTGATTAACAACTTTAAAGATAACAATCCTCAATGTACTGTTATTGTCCTATAATTTTCTTGTGAAATTTCGTTTCAATTTTTCAACAAAATTTGAACAAAAAGTTGAGCTTAGGTTTTATTGTACTGAAATCCCCAACATTATAATCTTTACTTATTAAGCTACAATACTTATTCAAGTTATTTTTCACTAATACATGTACTTTTGCTATTTCTAAATTGCCAAAAAAAATTACAAGATGTAAAGAATAACAAGTGATGTATTGCACTGCAAAAAAAGTAAGGACATGGCTCTTAAAGACAGTGCCACTGGGCATGGAAAAGAGCAGGAGAAGACATGTAGATCTCAAATGGGCTGAGTCATAAACTCTTATGTGGAAGAACTAAGAGAAAAAATGTGGATTCTTAGCAGCAAAAACCTGCCATACTTATTGAGAATTTTTTCACAAGCATCTTGTGACCCAGAGGCGCTTGATGGCTTAGCGGTCACAGTGTAGAAGCAGGCAACAAGCAAGGGCTTCCTCCCCAGCTGCACTTCCACTGTGTCGTAACATCACCTCACAGCATGGCCAGATGGCCAGCACATATGAGGGGCATTTGCACACATACAGTCACCTTCCCAACCCAGCCCGAAGGACCCACCCAGTGCCCTCAGGCAGGGCGAAGGGCACTGTCCTCCAGAATCACAGCACATTTGCTGTAGCCCTCTATCCAGCACTCAGAACCTTCTTTCCCCTGCTGCTCCACTAGCACACTGTCTCACCTCTGAGCACAATGCTTAGCACACTTCTGATGCTCTGTTCAGGGATGCGTGCTGATGCCATGCTGGTCTGGCTGGCCAGGATGACCCGCTACCTAGTGAGATGTGCAAAAGCACATGACAAAGATGTAAGTCCCGTAAAGTACGAGATGAATCAAAACTTTGAGCAGTATCTAGAATTGCGCCCTGCCCCGGTGCTGGGGATCAAAACCAGACCCTTGACTGTACCACATCCTCAGTCCTTCATGACCTTTTGTCCTGAGCAGCATCTCACTGAGCTGCCCAGGCTACCACGAATTTACCTCAGCCCCCCAAGTAGCTAGAATTACAGGTGCACATCGCCTCGCCTGGCATAAATTGCCTGCTCTTAAATGGTAAGTAGCATCCCATAGTGAAGAATGCTGCAAGACGCATTGGCATGCAGAATTTCATGCCGTATGTAGGCATGGGAGTCATGGGCTTTGTCTTCAGAGTCAAAGCTCAACTCCAAATGTGTTCCCTCGAAGCTTGCACGAGTGACTTCCTCTCTCAAGACATTGCCTACTATCTTTGATTCCTCTTTACCTCAGTTACTCTTCACTCATTGCTGAGACAAAATATCCAACACCCCAAGTGAAGGAAGGAAAGGTTTATTTAGCTAGCAGGTAGTGGAGATTTCAGTCCATGCTCAGCTAGCTCCAAGGCAGAGTGTCACGTGGCAGAGAACAGCAGTTCATGGCAGCAGAAAACAGCAAGATAGCAGGATCAAAAAAAGCAGCAGCAGAGACAACTGCAGCAGCAGCAGCAGAGGCAAAGAGCAAAACTCTCTCCCTTCCTTATGTTGCATCCAGGCTCTCTGCCCCGGGGTGGGCGAAGCACTTGCACCCATAATCCCAGCATTGGATCATGAATTAAACACAAATTCTAGAGCCATGCCCCAATAACTGCATAAGGCTTTGGGGGGACACCTCGACACAAACCCCAACACCTCGTATTTGATGAGCAAGCTGCATCCAGCCTGTCTTCTTCCTTTGTCTCTACACAATAACGATCCCTTCAGTTTAGAGGAAAAAGCTCAGCTTGAGATGCCCAACTGCACTGCAGAGTGAATCCAACTGAAGTTGGTTAGGCTACAGGAACAGATGGGAGCTCTTGTAGACAGGTTCCAGGTGAAAACAGAGCATTATCTTTAAAATACCAGATGTGTAAAAGGTACCGTTCAGAAGTCTGTTTTCACAGGAAGTTTTATCACTGATTATTTCAATGCAATAATTGGAATCCTTAATAACTCTTGAATAAAACTCAGCTGTTGCAAGTAGCTAATAAAATGAACCCAAACGTTTTCACCTGCTTGTTTGCAAACAGCTTCTAGTTGATGATAACAATAAAATCTTACTGTCTCATTGCTATTTTTTCTCAGTAAAATTAATTTAAAAATTAAAAAAAACAATCAAATTCTTGAAAAAGAGGTCTAGTCACAGCTGTGGTTGACTGCTTCAGATTTGAAATCTAACACCAAAAATTTTCATAACCTAAGTGAGTTCACGTGTCTTATTCACAATGTGACAGATTTTTATTGGTAAGTTCTATGAAAAGTAAAATATTTTCTCTTGTGCTATATCTGTTGTTTTCCTCATACAGTTATATAGCCTAAAGAATATATAAAAACTGGTTTTTACCAAACTCCAGGATTCCCAAACCCTCTCTAATGCTCCCCCATCTGCATACAAATACTGCCTTCCTATATGTGTTATTCCTTTAAAAATTATTCGGAAGGGATGGCCAGATAGCTTAGCAGACTACAGCGCCTGCTCAGGCAGAGTGCAGCAGCAGGGATTCACTCTCCGGCATGCAGTGCTGGCCCTGCCCCTGGGACATGCTGAGATGGTGATTGAGACAGGGCACAGTGGCACCAGCCTGTAATCCCAGGGATTGGGAGGTTGAAAACAGGAGGATCACTATGAATCTGATCTATGTAGTAAGACCCTGTAGGTCCACATAAAAAAAAATTATTGGGAAATACTGGAATAATTGTCAAAAGAATAAGAGACAGCGCAAGCTAATTCAAATTCATATCACACTGTTGTTTTGGGTTAGGTTAAGAGTGTTCCTTCCGAGCCTCCTCCGCTTCGAGGTGGGCCTTTGGGAAGGCAGTTGGATCATGAAGGTGCTACACTCCTGGTGGCTTCATCCACTGGTGAATTAGGACCTGAGAGTGCTGCTCAGCAGTGGGCCTGAGTGGAGGCCGGTCCCTGGGGGCAGGCCCAGGAAGCAAGCATCTCCTCCCCAGCTCCTCCCTTCTGTGTCTGCTGCCCAGATGCCATGATAGGAACAGCTCTCCTCCACCCAGCCCCTAGTGCCATGCCTTTCCCCACGTAAGCCTGCAGAACATGTGTAACTGAGGGTGCCCCCCACCAGCCAGGATACTTCAGCTTCATAGTTGCCCAGGCAATAGCTCCTATGCCAGTTCTGGTTGATTCTGTCACTTAGAAACATCTAGCTGGGCCAGCGAGATATTTCAGCAGTCTAAAGCACCAGCTTAGGCAAGCTTAGGCAAAGTGCAGGGACCAGAGCTCCATCTCCAACACCACATGCCACGTCAGCCCTGGCCCCAGGGTGGGCTGAACCAGCCACACACACACAAAAGAAAGAAACAGCTGGTCGCTGTGATGCATGTTATATAAACCAAACACCAGCTGACAAGCCGTGCTGCCTCTGTACTTCCTGCTTGCTTATCTCATATAAGCCCTAGCCCAGCAAAGATTAGTACCTCATATTCTGAGCGCGATCCCAACCTGTGCCCACTGATGTAAACTGCCCTACCTCCAAATCGTGGGCTTTGCTTCAGTGTTTCTGCTGGCCCGGCAGCTGGCACATTGGCCAGGAAGGCTGACTGTGCTGCCCTCTTCAGTCACTGGTGTGCTCCTTATGGCGAGAGCAAGGGACAGTACTTTCTTGCATTGTCTTGGGTTCTAGAGAAGATTCCTAGCTCCCCACTCAAGCAGTTAATGTTGGACCCCAAAAGAAAGAGGTGGTCTGCCGACCTGCCTATATGGTTCCATTAAGACCCCCAGAGCACCCCACTTAGACAGTCTGACCTCTCAGTTTAAGCAGAAAAGGAACTTCAATGCTTACTAGTGAAGGCCACTGCTGAGGGAAGGGAGCTGTTGTGTGAGCGAGTGGAACAGAGTGCACAAAGCATCAGGCTGCTCTGTCTATGCACCAAGACGGGAAACGGGTCTCAGCGCCCACTGGGCCCTGACCTGTGGGTCAGCGGCAGGCCACATACCCGTAGCAGACACCTCTCCTCAGCTGCGCTGAGCCTAAGTCCCTGTGTGAGGAGAAGTCAGGCGGGCGTCTGGATGTCCTTCCCTGAGAGGTTCCCACCCTTGGCAGCTGTGCCATCTCTCAAGGGCACAGAACACACGTGTTCGAGGTCAGAGATGAAAATTAATTGATCAAGACCCATGGTCCCTGATTGCAGGAAAAGGGGCTTTTACAGAGCTAAAAATGAAATCAAACTGCTCCCTGCATCTCAAAGAAAAATCAAAAGGAAAAAGAGACCCACTGCTGCTGAGAGCTCTGCCTTGGCACCCCCACATCAGCTGCCACAGCTGTACCAATGGTTGCACCCCATTCCTCCTATCTGCTTCCAGCCAGTTGAACTGGCTCCAGCTAGCCACTGCCTGCATGCATGGAGGCCCCCACCCCACCTCAAGGGTGCCTATCCTGGTCAGATGGCGACATCCAGCACCCAGCCAGGATGCCTGCCAGCCCTTCCATCTGAGCCTACTCAACACAACAATGTCCACCTTTGGCGGAGGACCTACGTGCCCTCATAGCCTGTTTATACTTACAGGACGCCTCCTTCTGCTTCTGAGTTTCTCCCAGAAGCTCGTTCAGCTGGGAAGATCCGAGACGAAAGCCCAGCCTAACTGGGTTCACCAAGGACTAGGAACCTTCCACTAATTTGGGGGAAGCTCTAACAGCAGATACGCCAAGCTACCAGCACCTGTACTCTAAGGTGTCTCTGTTCCTTCCAGCTCTGTCATGGTCCTTTTAGCAAGCTGTAAAGACTGCCACACTGGGACATGGAGACGGCTCGGTGGTCTAAATGCCTGCTTAGGTAAGCACAAGGCCCTGGTTCAATCCCCAGTCCTACATAGCGTGGCAGCCCTGCCCCGTGTGGTGGCGCATGCCCAGAATCCCTGGGGAGGTGGCAACAGGAGGATCACTACCGGTCTGATCTTCATACTGAGACCTATACCAAATGCAAAAAGTTATTTTAAAAAGACTGTCAAACTGCTCAAACACACCTCTCCTGCCTGTAAAGCCGGTTCAAGATCTCTGAGCTGCCAGTTCCACTGTGATTACCTTCCACGTACATTTCCTCAGTCTTCTGCCACCTACGGCCCGCCGGTACGCCTGCCTGGGCCTAAAAATCACTTTTTTCTGCCTTTGACTAGTTCCTATCAAGTAGTTCTTCTTCGCAGCTGACCAGGATTCAACTTCCCAGAGGTTCATAACTTATTTCCTCTTTGAAAAGCACTTCTGGGATTTTGCTAGATAGCTCAGTTGTTTAAAGCGCCGCTTGGGCAAATGCAGCAGGCACATAGGACTGCAGTTCGATTCCCAGCTCCAGAAGCTACACCAGACCTGCCCTTAAGGCAGCATGAAGTAGCAAAAAAAAAAAAAAAAAAAAGAAAGAAAGAAACTCCTTCTAAAAAGCGCTTCTAGGGCTGGGGACATAGTGCAGTAGAATAAGCAGTTTCCTGGCAAGCGCAGAGTCCTGAGTTCAATCCCCAGTACTGCAAAAAAAAAAAAAAATTAATTTAATTTAATTTTTTATTATTAATTTTATTGAGAACAAAATTGCAATGAGACAGCTTCAAAACAGGTTAGTAGGAGAGTTACAACAAT
Organism: Ctenomys sociabilis; assembly: GCA_004027165.1. Taxonomy (NCBI): domain Eukaryota; kingdom Metazoa; phylum Chordata; class Mammalia; order Rodentia; family Ctenomyidae; genus Ctenomys; species Ctenomys sociabilis. The sequence goes on from PVKA01015875.1 coordinate 26,466, forward strand.
TAATACAGTGCATATTTTTGTCTTTGTAGTAGCCATTTTTAGCATAAGATGTAGACATGATGTCTTGTTCAAACACTATTAGTACAAATATTTCTTCCTGTTGAATTAAGAGAAAGTAGCTATATATCTATCCTAACTATTTTGTATGTACAGATACAAAATTATCTTTCATTTATATCTCCTTTTTTGTTTAGGTTTGTCAGAGATGGGTATTCCATTGCCATCCAAATATTGTAGGTACATGAATTCAGCAAAATATTCTAATATAGTCCAGTAGTCCACAATGGTAGTGGGTTGTCCACAGGACTGGTAATGTCCAAATCTGATGACCTGAGTCTTCCACAGCTCAGCATATTAACATCGCTCCACTTTTCATACCTGGTTTCTACATTTTTCTTCTGGATGGTTAAAACCAAGGTAAATTAATTTTTTTAAAAAAATAAATAAAAGCACTTCTAATTAATGACAATAGAGCTGCCTGCTCAAAAGACACAAAAGCTCTGCTATGACATCTGGCAGAAACTGGTTGTAAAAAAGTTCACAAATTTCTTGGAGCTCCTGGCTTCTACAGAATCTGGACATTTGAGTTCACAAAAACAAATGAGGTTTGCTAAGATCCTCAGTCCCCACGGCACCTGTTGCTATCTGTGCACATCTTTGGGTCCAGTTGTTAAGGGCTGCCTCCATCCCTTTGCCTCTGTGCTCTCACAGCCGCTGCCCATCTGGTCAAGAAAGCTGACCCCAGACCTCGACCTACCCATCCAGGTACCAAAGTGCTCTTTGAAATGAACCCTCTGGCTGATGCTGAATACACCCCATTTATGACTGGAAGTAACTCTCAGGAATGAAGTCTGCTGGCTGGGTATGCTGTGACCACCTTAAACAAACTGTTTTGGCCACAGCTCTCTAGGGACGATCTGCCCAGCAAGCTGATTCCTGTTGCTGTTTGCAAACCTGCCACCAACGGTGCATGCTTATCCAGTCCAGACGCCTATGACCCCTCCAGGGATCAGAAGAATAGTAGCTGAAACATCAACCCCAGCCAGCAGGCCCACCCCACCATACATTCTGCGTCCGTGTAACTGGCCTGGACCTCCCATTCCCTACCCATACTAAGAAGTCTTGCTGTAAAATTAACCATCCCTAGATATGGTCTAACCTTGATCACTGGCAGGACAACAGGCCTGCATTTGTAGAGCAGGTAACTCAAAAAATTAGGGCAACTAAAAACTACATACAGCATATAGGCCACAAAGCTCTACAAAAATTAAAAACAGCTTGTAACCCTGAAAATAACGGCTCTGCAAATTTTACATGCTTATGTGTGGTAAGCTGAGCAACTACTTCGAAGTCAACATTGTGCAATGTCACAACCTCTGTTGAAATCCTATCATCTTGTGGGTTTTTTAAATTTTGTATCATTTCTAATATCTTATCTATTTTTATTCTCTTCAAAATACTTTTTAAGAAATACCAATTATATCTAGACTTTCTTGCACACACACATAATCCAGGGACATAGTAACTACTTCTATAATCCTCAGAAATCAAACCTTAGATCTGATGGAAACCTTACCTAGACAACTCCTCCAAGGCTCACTTTAAAGAGGCAATGCACTCAAGACCCTTCTGTGGTCACTCTGGATGCTGACCAGTCCATACACTGCTGAAGCCTGAGGACATTGTTCACAGGACTGCTCCTCCCTGCTCCCCTTGATTTTTGTCTTTTCAGGCTGCTTACCCCAGTCCTTGCTTCCCCCCCATAACTGTGGTTTTCACCTTAAACCCTACAGACAGTTGCCCCAAGAGAACTAAACAATCACTCAAACACTTGACCATGATTATGTAAGTGTCCAAGACACACCGAAAGATCTCCTAGACCAGATTCACGCCCTCACTCCCTTGTCAGAGTAATGTGATAGAACAGACAGCTCTAAATTCTCTCTCTTCCTAAAAAACATCTCAGGGAAAACTCTATAACAAGACAACCTCGGGGAGCTTGGCTACAGCCCACCTGGGCTCACAGCCCTAACGTTACTGCCTCTAGGTGGGCCTTGTCTCAGAGGGTCACACATAATATGCCCAGCAAAGATTTTCTGGGGAAACAAAAAGAGGGGGGAAATGTAACAAGAGATGCCCCCTGCCAGTGCACTTCAGCTTCTTAGTTTCCCAGGTAACAGTTCCTGCTCCAGCTGCAGTTGCTTCTGTCCCTTAGGGATGGCTGGTGGCCACGAGACACAGCTGGTCACTGTGACGCACATTGTATAAACCAATCCTGAGTTGATGAGCTGTCCTGCCTTTGCACTTTCTGCGTGCTTCTCTCCTATAAGCCCCAGACCACCAGGGGTCAGGGCCTGATGGTCCCAAACAGTGCCTGTAGGCACAAATACACCTGCCCTCAAATCCTGGGCGCCGTTCAGGGTTTCTGCTGGCTGCTGCACATGGACTAGAACTTCGGGAACTGAGAGAGAGTTAAATATCTCCTCTGAGTTGCTGCCAGACGTTGTGTCCCTGCAGCCAAGAAGATGAGTAAAACAACTGCTCACTCGCTACGTGATCTCTGAAATTGAGTTTCCACATCTCTTAAATGAGGATTACCTTACCCAGCCCTGTGACAGGCTCAAGGAGGGATGCAAGTCAGGTGCTTGGCGCAGCGCCCACAGTAGTAATTTCTCAAGGAGTAGCAACAGCGCGTGACAGTCGTCGTCAGGAAGATGCAGGAGGCTGGAAGGAAGCGTTACATGACAAAAGCGACCTCATATGATTGCCTTTCCCTGTCTGGAGTTTTATGGAAGTGTAATAAGAATTTCACGCACACAAGAGTGACAAAAACAGAGAACTGCCTTTCTCATACACTGTGCTAAGTTTATTAAACTGGGCTTGGTACTTAATTAAATAGTCTCAGCAGGCTATAAGATTTGTAGCTCACTAACTAAGTTTCCTTAATTCAACCCTGAAGCCATGCAATGCAGCCTAAAGAAAATATTTTGTTGTATTCTGTCATTTGTCTCAGTTTTAAATATAAGTAAGAAACAAAAATGGCACCCTCTCTCCGAGAACCTTATGCATTTTTCATATGTATATGGCATTAATATACTTTTACCAAGGCTTTTTCAGTCATATTTATGACATTCTACCAACTGCAAGAGAGGTTCCAACTAGAAGGAAATATTTATATACAGCTCGGAGTCATGCATAATTGAATACTGGAGTGGAAAGAAAAGGAAAATGATCAGTGTGTCTCAAGACCTCCCTTCCAAGGATGTACTTCTGAGTCAGATGGAAGACCAAAGAGATTTCTTCTTAAGCAATAAGAAAATAATTGAATACGGTTTTCTCCCCCTCTCCCCTTTGCCGGTTACCCAGAGAAGCAAGGAACACGTGATTTACCTCACCATGAAGGGAGAAACTAAAAATTTTGTTGGAATATTTGGAAGTAAAGTTTTAATAAGACACTGTCTATTTTTCAACTCTGACAGAGTCTACGACAGAAGCACTGGCACAAGTTATCTACATAGCACTGATGAACACAGCGCTACGCTGCACATCACCCCTGACTTGCTGTGAATTGGTGTTTGACACTTTTACCGCAATAGAGAATAATGCATTCTCACTGCCGGCACCTCCAGTTATTGCTTTATCGGAAATTGATGTTATCCGAGAACTTTGTAGCTTTTTACATTTTTAATTCTGCAATTCATAGGATTTGCTAGCAGTGTTACATTTTTTAATTAAAAATGTTGAACCTTATGATAACAAATAACACAACCACTTAACAATCAAATCCATCTTGTCAAGGTTTCTTAAAACTGTCTCATTGATATTTGTACTTCAATAAAACAAAAATAAAAAACATAAATCCTTAAAGTCTTGAAACAAAAAAAAACAATATAAATTGATGGTAGCATGAAAGAAAAAAAAATGAGCAATTCAAAAATTTTAAGTGAAGAAATAGAACAAAATTTTATTAACTTGTATTGAGACTAGTAAAAATTGTGTGCATGTTACAGATTCCTTCTTGGTCTTCTGGCTAAAATCAGATGTATTACAGAAGTATATAGGAGACTTAGGAGTCCTAGTAGTTGTCTGGCTGGTGCTACCCTAACAAAGTATCACAAGCAAAATGGCTTCAAACAACACAAGTGTGTCACTCATGGTTGTGGGGTCCACAAGTCAAAAACGTGGCATGGGCAGGGATGCTTTCATCTGTGTACTGTGAACCTGCACAGACTTCTCCCCTAGCCCCGGTAGCCTCAGGCTTGCCATGAGGATGCTGTCCTCCCTGACCCTGCACCACCTCCCCTCGGCTTCCTGCCCCGGGTCCTCATTCCCCAGTCCCACCCAGGGTCCACCCCAGGGACCTCAGTTTGACTTGATTATTTCTAGAAAGACCTCATGTCCACAGATCACATTGCTAGAAACAAGGGCTAAAACCTCAGTGTCTCTGAAAGAATCAACTCAACCCACAATGCACAGGTGCTCTATTCCTGCCCACGTTGGGCCCGATCACTTGACTCACTGTGCTCCCCGACATGGGGACAGAACCCGTGTGTGTGCCACTCCTTCTTCCTCCCCGAGGAGCCATGGAAGCACACACTGAGGAGCCTCTGTCAGCCTGTCCTTGAGTCCTACGAGGACCACACTGTCCCTGGAGCTGATGACAAGGCCTACATCTAGCTTCTCTTAAGCCACTGAGGTTTCAAGGTTGTTTGTCCACTGCACTGTAATAAGCCTGTGCCAGTAAAAAGCAGTAGCTATGAGCAAAGCAAAATTATGCAGAATCCATGCTGACTCCTTTTGGACATGTAATATTTGAAGAAAATAAATGTCCGCACATTATCAAATTAATCAAGAAAGGAAAGTAGGGATAAGAAAACAAATATACCAGTGTAGAATCATAGAAAAAAGCTGTGGGTATGACTACTGATTAGAATGAAATAAACAGAATGCCTACAGAAATCTGAGTGCCCAAAAATCCCTAAGCCTGGCCTGATTCCAAAATGAAAGGGCCCCAAGAGATCACCAAATCAAATCTGCTGCTCTACTCAAGTGTCAAGATTAGAATGAGATTACAGTTTTAGTTCTTTTCCACAGTATTTTACTGTTCTTTTAGTAATGTCTTAAAACCAAAACAAAGAAATAGTAGAGGAAAAACTTAAACCCTGGGGCAGGTCTCTCTTAAGTAAATAACGCTGTTCCCAGCAGAACCACCTCCCGGTCAGGGGCAAGAGGGGTAACTTGACATCGTGAGAAGAATCTCAAGGAGCACTGGAAGTGGCAACATGCACAGAGTGCCCAGAAAAGTGGTAGAAGAGGCATTCATGGAAAAATACTACATTAGCTAAAATTTTAATAGGATGTGCTCAAGCCTGACTTTTAAAAGTCATTTGTTTATTTCTTATTGAAGAAGTATGTCATACTCATTCTTCAGACTGATTTTTCTGCAAAAATAAACACTATGATAAATGATATAGAGAATCTTCTGGGTTTACTTTTTTTCCCCCCAGAACTGGGGATTGAACTCCAACCCTACACTTGCCAGGGAAGCACTTATCCTACTGAGCCATCTCCCCAGCCCCTCTGGTTTTAGTTTTAAACCAGCTCACTAACTTCTTTATCAATTCAAATTTGAACTCATGATTGTAAACCCAAGAGATTACTGAAAACCAGATGTTTATTTACTTTGCTATTTTTTATGAAAAATGAATTCACTTGAACTTCTCAGAGGTCAGATGCTTTAATAAGAAAGAAAGAAAGAAAGAAAGAAAGAAAGAAAGAAAGAAAGAAAGAAAGAAAGAAAGGAAGGAAGGAAGGAAGGAAGGAAGGAAGGAAGGAAGGAAGGAAGGAAGAAAGAAAGGAAGGAAGGAAGGAAGAAATAGTAGAAAGGGAGAAAAGGAGGGAGAAATAGGTTATAGGAAGCAGGAGGGTATCTTTAATCACAAGAACTACTAGACGTAAGCCAAGGTCTCAGTGGAATTATTTGGATCTTGATTTTGATGTAGAAGTCAAAATATCTGGTCAAAACAATCTAGTTAAGTCTAGTTCCTTTTATCTAGGAAAGAAAAAATCTGAGGGAAAGGTTTTATGGTAATGAATATTTGAAAACTATCAACATCTGACACATAATGGTTTGTGTCGATCCTTATTGTATGTCTCTGTAGTTCACAGATCAGTGTGCAAATCTGAGTTGGACATTCATATGTCAATATATTTCTAAAACATCTTCCTTGCCTCTGAGAATGGCCTTGATAAAGACAGAACTGTCTGTGTGTTGCACACCCAGCCCATCTGTGGAAACAGACACACAAATGCACTTGGGCATACACACACATAAACAGGTGTAAGCACACACACACTTCATTGTTGCCAGTCCTATAACAAAAGCCAGATCCAAATCTCACCCAAGAGGCCAAGAAAAAAATCAAACCCAAGAATTAAGTATTATACACCAAAATGTGTGGCACTGCACTTGCTTATGTTGGCGACGTTCTAGAGTACATGTGTGAGAACGCGTTTTGAAGTATCCAGCCAAGGCAGAGAAGAAGGGAACTTTAGGTTAGGTCTGAGTTGCTCACCATGGGCACTCCCAGCACACATTCCGGGCCTGACATTGACCTCACCGCCTGGGCGTGTTCTCACAGTGTGCTCCACTGGCTCAAGGAGTTCTGGCCCTGCATCAAACCACACTAGGTGAGGAAGAAATGCCAGCGATTCCTCAGCCTAACGTCCCGAACGGGTTCTGAAGACCCCAGAGGCAGAAGTGCCAATGCATGTTTATCACCTGATCATGCACACTCCGTGGGAGGCCGTGTCACCCAGAGTGACCAGGAAGACACTCTGTACCAAGAACTCTGAGGGCAGGTCTAGTATCTATGAAAAGCGCTTCAGTGGCAATCTGCCTAAGCTGGAAATCCCGTTGTGGAGAATATATCGAAATGAGCTTTCTGATTTCCAGTTAGATTTAAAGGATCTTGGCAAAGGCCTTAAAGTCCAGTAGCAAGGTAGGAGAGCATTTATAACATGTGTCCGAACAAGCAATCCAAATGGCAGTGGCCAAGAACTCTTTAAGGCAGAATATATGGACAGCTCTCTGAGATCCTATTTAAATTTTTAATGAAGCCATATAGGCAAACTCTGTGAATAAAAGTCTGATGAGGCAAACCACAAGTAGAGTTCAGATGCTGTGATCCTGGTATACTTCCCCACATATTCCAAATGTATTTTCTCCATTTTCTTGGCTGATAGCTGCAAATAAAAGGTGCTCTCCATTGATTCACTGGCCCAAGGATGAGATGAAGAAGATCAAATACAAGTCTGTCCCTCTTGTTCCTCTTTATTCCTCACTCCTTACCCAGACAACAAATCAAAAACAGAGGGAGGGAGGGGAAGGGAAGAGGTGGAGAGAGGGTGGAGGGGGAGAGAGAGAGAAAGGGAGGAGAGGGGGAGGAAGACGGGAGGGAAGAGGGAGATGTCATCATCTGTGACATCCCTTTCTGTAATTTCTATTGTATCTTACTATAGTGCTAGTGGTTAATTACTGTCAGTCAGCACAATAGCAGGGCATGATAATACCAAAGTTAGAAAATGCAGGTCAACTCTGCGCCATGTGTCACAAGTGAATGCATGGGGCTTTGGTCCCATGGCAGCATGCAGGTTCCTGCTTTGATGGCATCACCTCCTGCTGACAGGACCTGGAGATCAAGAGGGGGCCCTTCGGATGCACACTCCTGGGAGCTGCACACAGGACAGGCAGGGCCCGGGGTGTGCCTGGCACACTGGACATGTGCTCCAAAGCTCTCCGACCAAGGACCTCACACAGCACACTCTTGGTCTCTGCATATGGGATACAACACGCGTCCACTGGGGCAATTTTCAGACACATTTCCCAAATGCCCTGAAAGCCCCTGACCTGGAGAGGAGCCACCAGCCAGGGCCCATTGTCTGGCTGGGTCCACAGTGCAGCCTGGAATCCCAGCATTGATCTATTACCCAAAGTCTCAAGGGAGTCAAATGGTCTCAAGTTAGCCCTTGGGCTATGTGGAAACACTAAGAAGAAACTGCTAGGGAATCCCCAGGAAGCCACTCGGGTCCCAGAGTTGTCTCTTCACCTGTTGGCCCCACCTGCTACCACGCATTGCATGAGCGGCCTCTCCAAGGAGCCTTGCAGTCTTCCCAAGCAGCACAGGGCAGTGTCACAGCACGTCCTGCTTCTTCTCCTCACAATGTTCAGCCTTGTAATTAGCATGGATTTGTTCTCTCATTTTAGTACTTTGAGAAACTCTGCCTCCCAACTTCCTATCATCTCACCTCATTTATTCTTTGTTAATAATTTAGGTTTCTCATAAGAAAAACCATGTGATTTTTAAGCTTGCATGTTCAATTTCTTTCACATAATATTGTGGTCTCAGGTGTAGAAATATAGATATGAGACAGAAGCCTATTGTCTCAAGAGAGAAGGGAGCAATTAGACAGAGCCCAGGGAGAGCTGCTGTCTCTCAATTCGTAAATTCGGAAAGCTGAGATTCAAGGCTGCAGATAACAGCTTCTCTTCCTGGCACCTTGTTCTTCCATCCCTTGCTTGGGATGTTATCAGCTAGCATTTGTGTGGACCTAGTGTTAGGCAAACGGTGGAAATCAATAGAGAGAGTAGTTTGTGTTCACTAAAGTAATTATGCACGTTCTTTAGCCGACCTGTAGCCCTCAGTAAATGTGAAATACTTCCGAGGCTCTGGGCTCACTTGAAGAGATGAATCTCAGTGAGACCTCTGAAGCTGTACTCATCAGGCACTGACTCATACATGTAACTCTCAGGTCAATTGTGTTTTCCAACAGACAACTCAAGCCTTTCTTTCTGGTACAGTAATGTTGCATTGTGTAAATGCTACAAGTACTTTATCCCCTCATCTGTCGATGGACATATGGGCTGCTTCCAACACTCAGTTCTTATGAGTTGTGCTGTTACGAACATGGATATGCAAGCACCCCTGTAATGTGAAGCCTTTACCTCTTCTAGAAGGTACCTAGAAAGGGAATAGCCGGGCCAAATGGAATTCCTAGGTGTTTTGTTTTCAACAAACTTTATTCTGACTTCCATGGTGATTGCAGTAGTTTATATTCCTAGAAACGATGTAGAAGATTCCTGCTCCCTGCAGCCTCTCCAGCGCTTATTATTTGACCTTCTTAATGATGGCCATTCTATCTAGGGTGACATGGAATCTCAGCATTCTTTTCATCTGCACTTCACTGATGAGCAACAATGTTGAATGTTCTCCCGTGTATTTAATGGGCATTTTTATTTCTTCTGAGAAGTATGTATTCATTTCACATTCCCATTTTTGATTGAGTCTTTTATATTCTGTGTTATAGAGAAATTTTTTGAGTTCTTTATATTTTCTAGATAACATTCCTTTGAGGCATAGCTATCAAAAATTTTTCTACTGGACTATATTGGAATATTTTGCTGAATTTACACACCTACAATATTTAAATGACAATGGAATATCCTTCTCTGACAAAACTAAACAAGAAAGGGGGATACAAATGAACAACCATTTTGTATCTGTATATTCAGAATAGTTAGGATAGATACATAGATACTTTCTCCTAATCCAGTGAGAAGAAAGATTCATATTAATAATGTTTGTGGGCAGGATATCATGTTTGCATCTTCTACAATGAATAACCACTAAAACAACAATATGAGACCTATAAATTATTGAAACTGTCCTACTAATTTGCTTTGAAACTGTCTCATTACTATTTGTTTCTCAATAAAATTATTTTTTTAAATGCTAAAAATTAATTTCCCCATTCTGTAGGTTGTTTCTTCGCACTTGTGTGCTTATTTCACTATGCAGAAGGTTTTTAATTTGCTATGATTCTATTCATTGATTCTTGGTACTATTTCCGTGCAGCTGGAGCTCTGAGTAGGAGATCCTGACCTACACCTATAACTTCAAGAGTTCTATCTATTTTTGTCTTCAGGCAGCTTCATGATGTCCACATTAACATTTCGTTCTTTGATTCATTTTCAGTGTAGTACATGGTGAAACACATGGGTCAACATTCAGTCTTGTGCATGTGGATAGCCAGTTCTTCCACCATGTTTTATTAAAGCAGTTATCTCCTCCAGCATGTTTTTTGGTCTCTTGCAAAGATCAAATAGCAAAACATGTTTGGGATTGTTTGTGCACCCTTGGTTCTGTTCCATTGGCCCTCGTATCTGTTTTTGTGCCGGTCCCATGTTTGTTTGTTTGTTTGTTTCACTGTAGCCTTGTAATATAACATCATATTTGGGATGACAATGCTTTCAGATTTGTTCTTACCCAGGATTACTTCTGGGTCTCTTCTAATTCTATATAAATTTTAGGAATGTTAACTCCAGTTATATAAAGAGTGCAATTGGAATTTTCATTAGGACTGCATTGAATCTGCAGATCAATTTTGGAAGCATGGCCATTTTGACTCTATTGGCTTTGCCTGCCCAGGTACAGCAATTATCTTTCCATTTGCCTCCTCAATCCCTTTTTTCAGCATGCTGTAGTTTTCACTGGAGATATCTTTCACTTCCTTGATTAATTCCTAAGTATGTAACTTTTGCTGCTATTGTTTCCTAATTTCTTTCTCATTTGAATTCATTTTTAGAAGTAGTTTGCATTCTTTTCTTTATGAATAATGAAACATCCATTAAATAACCCCAAAATATTACTGAATCCAAATGTCAAGTGACTCCAGTGGTGAGCACCAGCCTCTAGCCCATCAGACCACACAGGCTCTGCGTGAAGAAGAGAAGGTGCTTCACTAGTGCCAAACAGAGCACGGGTGCTTCCTGTTAGGCAAGAGAGCTATGCCTGGGCACAAGGCTCAGCCAGGTCATCTGCTTCCCATTCCCTATTAGCCAGAGCTTCTGGTGTGACTTGGTTGCCCACAAACAAGCATAGCTGCATTGCATGTGGAAATAGATGTGCTCTCTGAGTTGCCTTCTCATTTCTGGGACACCACAGTTGTGAGGTGTGCGGCGGGGGTATTTTGCCTCACATTTTCAGCCCATGGTCCGCTTGTTCCAAGACAGGACAACCCAGCGAGAGGCCTGGAGAAGGAACAACCACTTGGGGCATGGTGGCCATGAAGCAGAAAGAGAAGCAAGAAGCTGGTAGGTGGATGCACCCCTCCAGGTCAGCCCCCAGCAAACTGCCACCCCCAGCCAAGCCCCACTACCTAACCTCAAGTCAGTTGTCAGCACCTTGTTCTCAATCTCTTCCAAAAGCCCCATCTACAAAGCTCCTGAGGAGCATCTGAATAGAACCCATCGCACAAGAACAGAGGAGATGGTGGCCTCGCTCAGATCTCCAGGCTGGTTGTAACAAAGAACTGTAGACCCCACCTCCACAGCACTCAATACCCAGCTGGTGTTCTGTGCTGTTCCAATGTTCTCTTCATCCAATTTAATTTTGTATCATCTAAATCAGTCTGGTACATTACGTTTTCTGTTTATCACTCTGCATTTCCTAGAAAAGACATGGCCCCATTATTTAAAGGAATCATAACTTGTTTACATGGACTCTAAAATGAAAATTCTGATTAAATTTGTTTTACTCATTTATAACATGTTATGCTTTGGTGCTTTTTCTAGATAAGAAAAGTGCAATGCACTTTAAAGTATAGGCTTCATAAGAAAGTTTTAAAAATGAGAACAAAGATGTTATGGGTTAAACTCTTTCCACACAAAATGGAGAAATTCTAGTCCATACTAATGACCACTTGGTGTAAATGTGCACCAGTCTGTGTCAGTGCGACTCCTCTTTTTCTTTCCTAGGCTGTGCTGATGGCATCCTATAGTTTTATGATGTTAAAAATGATCTTAATATTTCATAGTGAAGTTAATATGTAATAGAAAATGATCACAACAGCAAATTGACTGGCATACAAGAATTATCTGAGCATGGTGCTACATGCCTGTAATCCCAGCACTCAGGACTCTGAGGCAGGAAGATTGTCATGAGCTCAAAGCCAGCCTGAACTAACAGCAAAGCCCTCTCTCAAAATTAAAAAGGATGGCCGGGGAGATGGCTCAGTGAAATAAGCGCTTCCCTGGCAAGCGTGAGGGTCTTGAACCCAAGTTCAATCCCCAATTCCACCAAGAAAAAATAATAATAAAAAGGAATAATAATACATTCATATCTGATTAGAAAATACTTGCTGTTGCCATCCCTTAAGATGGAATGACACTAACTACATGAGATGCAGCTTTGCAGATGCTGAATCTGGAGCAGGCCTGAAGCTTGACACACCACATTCAGCCGGCTCTCAAAGATGCCTAGATCGTCAGAACACTGATCGCTTAGATCCAACCAGAAGCCAATGGTGCTGCCTACACAGCACTGTTTGGGCCTTGACCCCAGCATCTGAAGTCTGTGAAAGGCTCCGGGACAGCTGCTTATGCAGCCTGCTGGTCTATGTCCTGGTTTGAACCTGTGTGTGGCAGCCATGACTCATGCGTGTGTCTCTCAAAGCAATCAGCAGTGCCTTCATGGCACCCGCAGGGGTTCTGAGTAATACTTGCAATGCGTAATGCTTTCAATTCAAGGAATGCAAATTCCTCTGTTATCCTAAATTGCTATGAGGAGAATATATCATTACCATACCTGTGTAGAACAGAAATGTAACATATCATACCTTAATGTACATGTCAAAGCCTTGAATTTTTTGTTTTAAGGTGAAATCTGCTAACTGACCCAAAATGGATTCTAATTCCCAGTCCTGTCTCAACATAAATAATAAAAAAGGGGTTGGGGATGTAGGCCAGTGCAAACAACCCTGTAGGTTCAATCCCCACTACTGTGTGGGGAAAAAAGCTTGAAAAAAATTCTGTATACTTTTTTACTCAAAGATAATGCATCTAGAAACTTTTTCAAAAAAAAAACTATCTTGAAAGATGGCATTATACATGAACATAAAATATGCTGATGAAGCATTGTATATCATAATAAAAAAGATTAGAGAGACCAAAATGCTCAACAATAAGAGGCTAATGATGAAGAAAATTTTAGTACATTTTCAATATAAAGGATCCTTAACATCCACTCCAACACCATGTCATAGAAAAAATATTTGTTAGCATGAGAAAATGCCACAATATGTTATTAAGTGCCCAAAAATCAGGTCACTTAACTACTATTTTGTTTCAACATATGTAAAGCAGAGGAGGAGGCTGACTTCAGTGGCACTGCTTCTGCCAGACCCTCCCTTACACAGTCCCTTCCAAAATGGGACATGTCTCCTTTCAAGCAGAAAGCGTGTGTCCCAGATTAGGGGTTACCTCTCTGCCTTGGTCTTTGAAAGGAGGTTCAGGAGGAACATTTCAGGCTGCCTTCTTTACTTAGCACAGGCAAGCAAACAAACAAAAGAAACACACAATGTCACACAGCATTCAGACCCTGTCTTTGTCCCCAAGGAAAAGTGTCCTGAACAAAGCCCATATAGGGGAAAATTTGTGTTTTAAAATTTAAAGTTACATTAGCTTTCTGTCACTATGACAAAATACCTGAGATGCAGAGGCTTATACTTTCAGTCATCTGACCTATAAATGGGAGTCTCCTTGGTTTGGGCCTTGGGCCTGTGGCAAGGTGGCACACCATGGCAGGAGCAGATGGTAAAGCCAAAACACATGTATCACTAACTAGGGAGCAAAGAGGAGAAGAAGTTACCTGCACCGCCATGCCCCTGATTCCCACTAGACCACCCACCTCCCAACACTTCCCCCACTGCTTAGCAATGCCTTTGGATTCCAGATCTTCAGTTCAAGGACTTCTGGGGGACATTCAACACATAGGGTATAGCAGTAGACAGGGTACAGTGTAGACTTCAGAAACTGCAACAAGACCAAGATCTATTGAAACAAAAGGACTTTGTTTAGGAGTGACAATTTGTGATGACAAATCACAACTTTTTGTACTGGAGATTGAACTCAGGACCTTGCACTTGCCCAACAAGCACTTATGCCACTGAGCTATCTCCCTGTCCCTGTATTTTAATTGAGGGAATGAACTTCACTAAGAAAATGAGAATGAAAATTATTTGCAATCATTTTCTCAAATCCAGATTAGTTAATAAGAGTTTAACAATCAATTTTGTTTCTTTCTCTCTTTTATGAGCCAAAAAAAACCAGATAGATATCTAATTCTTTTCTTCATTAGCAAGTATCAACAACTGAGCCAGAGCAATTTGTTACAGTGTTGTGGAGTAACAGATAGATTAACGATGATCTGTTTAATAGTCACCTGATCTACTCTTGCCCGGTTGAACTTTCCTTGGTAATGCAAGGGAATTAGTTTTCACATGCCTACTAGAGACTGCATTAAATATGTCTCAAGAAATTATGCCACTTCCTGGAAGGCAGAGAACATCTGCTCCTTTGGTTGAGAGTTTCAGGGGTGGTATGAGAGTTTCAGCAGAGAAGGAATGTCTTGACTATGAACTAGAATTTTTTAATGCTTCAAGTGCCCATTCTGGTTGTTTGTAGATGTAAATTTTAACCTACTTAACCATTCACATCTGCCTTGATCAGTTTCCGCATTGCTGGGATGAAACACCCAACACCCACACCTTGGAGGAGGAGAAGCTCACCTGGATGCCCAGTTATAATCCATGGTCAGCTGGCTCAAGAAACAGCAAGGTGAATGGCCTGGCAGAGGAGAGCTGCTCACCTCATAGCAACCAGGAAGGAGAGAAAAATGAGGGGCAGGGCAAGGGGACATGCCCTTCCACATTGCACCCCCATGGCCACTTCTACGCAGGCTCCCCCTCTAACCACACATTCCTCTATGACTTCTTCAGAAGATTCATCTACTAATGAGTACATGCCTCGTGGTCCAATTGCCTTCTGAAAGCCCCGCCTCTGAACACGTGAGGCTCTGTGGGATACTCCAGATCTAAACCATAATGTCAGGGTTGTGGATCTCTGATAGGGTTGTTTGTTGGTTGGTCAGTTTTTGAGGGTTTTGTTTAAATTGTGTTGTTTGCCATTGTTGCTGTTGTGGTTGTTACAATGTCCCACTATGTAGCCCAGGCTGGCCTTGAACTCACAGTGGTCCTTCTGCTTTAGCCTCCCAAGTGCTGGGATTACAGGCATACCCCACTACACCAGACTCTGATAGAGTTCTTAAACACCACCAGAATGAAGTACTTACGTGATAAAAGAAAATGAAAATACACTGCATGCTGAAGAGCAGAAATAAGAGTGCAAAAATGAGAGTGTAATAATTACATTCTTTAATCAGACAGCCCACTAAGCACAGCATTCACAAAATGGGAGCTTAGAATCTTCAGCATGTTTTTGAAACTAGCAGTTAATTGGTAGAATTCACACCCTGACTAACTATATATGCTGATACCTGTGAACTAAGCAACTGCACTGAAGAAAGCAATGTGTAATGGTAGGGTCATGCTTGGAATGTCTGTCATTCTGGTCTTCTAATTGCAAACTGCTTGTCATGACATACCAATTACTGCCATACTGTCTCCCAAGTAAATGTTTTGTTTTGTTTTGTTTTTTAAAAAGGGGGGTAATAAATGAATTCAAGAGACAAAAAATAATAATGTCACATGACTGTATTGATACAAGGTTGTATATTGTTAGATATCTAAATTTCTCTGTAAAAATATGTAACTGTTTATTCATAATTTTTAAATATTTTTTATCTTATTAATCTTTTTTCTTCATATACTGGAGGGACTCAAAGTTTAACACATCAATACCTGATGGAAAATACCTGTTCCTTGTTATGTCTAAATTGTTTGATATCCAGACAGATAATGAGGTTAAGCTCAACTGCCTATAATAATAATAAGCCTCTCTTCTAGAGGGTTAACAACCTAAGTTTGCAGATCAAAAATTAGAGAAAAAGAAGGGCTATGATGACAGCCAACATTTTGGCCCTAGCCTGTCAAGCTCAGTGAAAACTCAGGATATAGGAGTCTTTACTGAGTTGTACAAATAAACGACCATTTTGTATAACATCATGTAACTCAGTTGTGTCCCAAATTTTCTGATCAAGAAGATTGTGGAGCCACAGAGGAAATGAACAATGACATAGTGTACCTAAGGAGAGTCACATGGAGATAACATTCTCTTAGGCTTTCACAGAGAACAAATTGGGCAAGCAATGGCCGTGACTCATCCACAAGGCTGGCACTGGCAAAGGATCTACAAAGTGCAGTACAGGGTTACAGGATAAATCCTGAGGGGACTTGACTGACCTTATCAAATACAAAAGTTACATTTCTTGTTATATAGGTATTGCTTTATCTCAGCCTTAACCATCCAGCAGAAAAGTATGAAAACAAAGTATAAAAAATAAAGCCACATTAATATGCTGAGCTGTAAAAGGCTCAAGTCAACAACTTCGGACATTGTCAGTCTCACAGAAAACCCACTAGTATTATGGACTACTGGACTATATTGGAATATTTTATTGAACTCATGTATGTACAGTATTTAAACTACAATGGAATGCCCTTCTCTGACAAAATTAACCAAGAAAGTGGGATACAAATGAACTACCATTTTGTATCTGTATACAGAAAATAATTAGGATAGATACACAGCTCCATTCAGTGAATAGAGAGGTTTGTTCTAATAGTGTTTGAGGCAGGATATCATGTCTGCATCTTGTACAATGAATAACCACTAAGACAACAATATGCAATGTATTAATTACTGAAAATGTGCTAGTAATCAGTTGCAAAACTGTCTCATTGCTATTTGTTTCTCAATAAAATTATTTTTAAAAAATAAAAATAATTGCATTAAAATAATCATTCCTGAAAATTAATAAATAATTGCTGATACATTAAAAAAGACCTTCCTAGCTAAAATTTCTTACCTACAGATATGTAAATACCAAATGTGTGACCCAAATCACTAAAAGCACCTTGACCTAGAAGATACAAAAAGGTCCCAGTGAAAATTATAAGACCACTGTGGGGTTCCCTGAAGCCTGCAGCAGAGCCATTCCAGTTCTCCAGACGGTCTTGAAGCCTCTCCCTCAGACACTGGAAGCAGGAACCAACAATTCCCCCCTCTTCGCACAAAGTTGTCCCAGCACTAGGATCCTCTCAGTGTCCCCCGCACACACACTTCCCAGGGCTAAGCAAGAAAGACCCACTGAGGCCACGTCTTACCACCAAGCCCACAAAGTCACTTGACCTCTCCAGTACTCAGGGGGCATGCTTTACTTTATTTTATTTTATTTATTGTTAAATTATGTTAAAAGAAAAACTTCAGACAAACTTAGAATTCATTTGGAAATCTCCGCACTCTCAGTGTGAGCCACAGCTCAAAAGGAAGCAAAATGCCTGCAGACAGCAGGTCTTCCCATCCCTGCTTCTGGGTTGGGGACTCAACCACATATGGACCAAAAGCCCTTGGGAAAAAAAGTCCTTTCTGACCTGGACAGGCCTTTCAAGTCATTAGCCTCTAAACGGTGTAATGTAACAGCTGTGCACGTACCAGTGCAGGGTACCACACATTGCATGTGGACTAGAGATGCTTTTGAGGTATAGGGACAATCGTGCAGAGCCTGTGCAAATACTGTGCCCTTCTACATAAAGAACCTGTGCACCTGCAGACTCTGGGGTCCCAGGAGAGTCCTGGAGTCCTTGCCCCACAGATACCAAAGAACAAGTGCAGTTGATTGGCTGTCAGGCTATGTGAGTGCTGTTCTAGCCATATCTAGGTACAGAATCAGAGGGCTGTTGGCTTGGCTGACACTGGATTAAAAAATTAATCACCTACAGAGACTACCAGTTGGGTCATAAACAACCTTCCTGCCTCCTATTCACTTTGCTTCAGTGTTTCTCACCTAGCGCTTCCCCAGGGCTTCCCCTCAGTACCCTGCAGAGTGGAGCCTGATGGTAAACTGTGTTGCACCCTTGACTGGGCGCTGGGGTCTGGACAAGGTGGATACCGACCATCAGCGCCTCCATCCTACACTTCACCCCACTGAGTGTGAATCCACAACCACCGACAGAAGCAAAGTAAAAGGTTAAGGACAGGCAAGAGGTAGGGTGCAGAAGCAGCGTCTGTTCTTAATTCTCTCCCACCACTGGACACATGGCTTGGGCATGTAAACACCAGGCTACGAACCCAGGTGCTGGAAGCTGCGCTCTCAGTAACATTTTGATGCTTCCACTCTGTCATTCATGTAGAGGGACAATCAGGATGACTGACAAGGATTTTGGAATCTGACATCGAGTAAGCTCTCGTACATGTTTCTAAAGAGAACAAATGTCCCTTTGTTTTGCTTATGCTGCAATCAAATGTGAACGTTGCATAAACAGCTTGTAAGACATCCTGGCACAGACAATTTCATCTTTCCAAGGGGCAGATATCACTGAAAATTGTGTCACACAAGATCCTCAGCCTTTGCTTCCAAGGGGCTGTTTTGTAAAACAGAACAATTAGAGGGTATTTCTTAAGGAAAGAATGCAAACTGCAAAGTTGAGAACATTTTTGTGTCAAAAAGACACTGAGGCTGGCTGTGGTGGCCCACACGTGTACCCCCAGCCATCCGGGGGGGCTGTGGCAGGAGGACTGGGAGGACCAGGTATCCTGGGAAATGTCCTCAAAAGAGGAAAGAACTAGGGAATGTACTCACTATAAAGACCTGGATTCGATCCCTAGTACCATAAAAAATGTAAAAAAGAAAAAACAAAGATGTGGCTATTACTTTTGAGGTCACTATCTCAGACCATCACATGGAGAATTCAATCCAGACACTTGAGGATAACTCAAATTTGCAGCACCTAATGATCTCTTGTACTGTGAATAACCACCACAAAGACAACAATATGCAGTATATCAATTGTTGAAACCATCCTACTCATCAGTTTTGAAACTGTCTCATGGCTATTTGTTTCTCAGTAAAATTAATTTTTTAAAAAATCTTACAATCTACATCTACATCTACACTGCAAGGATAGTGTATGCTTACCTAGAGTGAGAATCATGATTCTCTAATGCTTCTGATAACATTCACAGACATGACACAATGTGAAAATAGAAATCATTCTCAGATTCATAATAATATACCCAAGCTTTGAAGATGTTAACCAGCCACATTGCTACAACATCATATGATCTCTAATGGATACATTTTCGTGACCTCTGCAGAAGTAAAACTAAAATCCCTTGGCCACACAAGGCTACTAAGTTCTGATTTATTTCTACTCATTTCCTCTTGCAGACTGTCCTCCACACCCAAGTTTCCAGAACTTCTCCTCTGTGATATGTGCATTTAGAATGAAAAGAAGCTTTCAGCTTGTCTCAGGTGTCGCAGGGAAAATTTCTGCTCTTGGAGGGAGCCAGTGGCTTGAGCCCCGATGGCCCATTTGGCTCCTTTGCCTTATTACCTAAGTATTATCAGAGAGCTTAGTCACTCACTGTTCCAGTAACCACCATGTTCACAAAGTGCTTCCAGTGACATTGTCCGCTATGCTTACCTGTAAATCTACTTTAGTTTCCTCTTTTCTTTCTAAAGAATGCCCTGCTCCCTATAATGGGTCACTTGTCTAGCACTTTGGCAGAAGACTAAAAGCAAGCCAGGCTTTTTCAAGCATCCTCTGTGAACCACTAGCCCACCCTGCCGGGTGAGAGGTGGGGAAAGAATCTGGTGACCAAATAAGAGCAGAAAGTACTGTCAGCTGCACCTTGCTGGTGTCATGGGTGTTTGAAATGAGAAGTACTATTTAAAGAGCACTTGACTGTTCTGCATTGAACTCTTGCTCATTTTTTTTTTCTGTACTACAAAATTCTTTTCATGTTCACGTGGAGCCTCTGTAAACACCCTTAACAGTGTGGTTTCTGGCTCGGCCACCAGGAAGTGCTGGGTTCAGGAGCACAAAAGTACAAGCAGGGGGTGTGGGTGATGCTTCAGATTCCTCCGAGGGTGCGGCTGTGAGTCCTTGCCTGACGGCGCCAGGCTTCTGCACAGGAAGACTCCTCTTCTGTGATATAGCACTGCAGTTTCTGAATCCTGAAAGCTCTTCAGGAACAGTGAATTCGTATTCTGCCTCCATTTCAGCCAAACCGCCGACCAGTCTCATCACAGGTGCTAAGCATCTACTGCGGTCCTGTGATGACACATCCCTGCCTCATTTTTTAAGATAAAAACCCGAATTTAGAGGAGCTAATTAATTTATGCAAGTCACGTGGCTCTCAAGAAGCGGAACCAAGGTCTGTCTCCAAAACTGGTATCTTCTCTAATACCTCAGAATTCGGAGTTAATAACAGCACTCTGGGCACCTTTATGAAGGCTGTCTCCTCTGCTCAGCCCTGAAGGTTGACTGCTCAGAAAAATGGACAGGATTCTTGCCATTATCAAGGGTGGAGACCCTCAGGGAGTGCAGGAGTCAGGTGGCCAGGAGTACGACCCAGGCACTGCGCTCATGATCTGGGGCTCTTCTCCAAAGTCAAAATGACCAGGAAAGGTCAACACTTTGATTCAGTGCAAGATACTGAGGGCCACAGCAGTGCAACTACAGGCGGTCACAAAAGAGGGCTCCCAGAATGGCTTCAGACAGTGGCAAGAATGACAGAAGAATGCGTCCATTGTAAGGGGAATCAATAGCAATGCATCTTTTACTCCAATTTTTAAAATTTAAATACCCACTATCTATTTGGATGGCACACTGTAGCAGACACACAGCAAACAACTGTCAGTATATTAAAAGCATATGCTTCAAGGACGGCAGCTGCCGGTCGTCCCAGTGTCCTTCTGCTGTGTTATGCCAAGCAAGACACCACCATAATCTTCAGGGAAGGTGCCACCTGCTTCTGTCCCATTTATCACTTGGCAGCAGCCATCTCAGGACAGCCCTTGCCCTAGCACTGCCCCACAGGCCACTTGCTTCAGAGCAAGTCAAGATAAATGCAAGGCTTTTATAGGTAAATGAAGGCAACGAGAGACCCCAATCATAAGGGTAATAAATCAGGCTTGCCAGTATACACAGCATATTATCTCCCTAGTGTAAGAACCTGAAAGACTACATTAAATCCAAAGGGTGAGTCTCTTTCTGTCAGCTGGCTGAGATGCCGAAAGGGAAGAAGGCCAAGGGCGAGAAGGTGGCTCCGGCCCCTGCTGTTGTGAAGAAGCAGGAGGCCAAGAAAGTGGTAAATCCCCTGTTTGAGAAGAGGCCAAAGAATTTTAGCATTGAACAGGACATCCAGCCCCAGAGAGCCCTCACCCTCTTTGTCAAATGGCCCCACTACATCCGGCTGCAGTAACAGAGGGCCATCCTGTACGAGCAGCTGAAGTTGCTCCCTGCAATTAACCTGTTCACCCAGGCCTTGGACTGCCAAACAGCTACCCAGCTGCTTAAGCTCGCCCACAAGTACAGACCAGAGACCAAGGAAGAGAAGAAGCAGAGGGCAAGAGAAAAGCAGAAGCTGTCAGCCCAGGCAGAGAAGAAAGCTGCTGGCAAGGGGATGTCCCCACTAAGAGGCCACCGGTCCTCAGAGCAGGGGTCAACACTTCACCACTCTGGTAGAAAACAAGAAGGCTCAGCTCATGGTGATTTCTCATGACACGGACCCCATCAAGCTGGTCGTGTTCCTATCTGCCCTGTGTCACAAGATGAAGGTCCCTTACAGCGTCATCAAGGGGAAGGCCATGCTGGGGCATCTGGTCCACAGGAAGACCTGTACCACTGTCACTTTCACTCAAGTCAACTCAGAAGACAAAGGCATGCTGGCTAAGCTGGTGGAGGCCATCAGGACCAACTACAATGACAGACATGATGAGATCCACTGTCACTGGGGAGGCAGCGTTCTGGGTCCAAAATCTGTGGCTCATATTGCCAAGCTGGAGAAAGCAAAGGCTAGAGACCTTGCCAGTAAACTGGGCTAAGTGTACTCTTCGGTTTTCTGTACATAAAAAAATAAATTGTCCTGCTGTAGGGGAAAGAACAACTGCAATGAGGGAAAGGAGAAAATAAAGAAAAAAAGAAAGGGAAAATATTATATATATATATATATATATATATATATATATATATATATATATATATATAATGTGTATATACACACACAAGACAGCTAAGATAACTGTACTACTAATTTCTATTAGTTTATTGAAAGGAACAGTTAAAGCTTAATTTTTGACTATTTTTACACACTTATATCTAGTAATCTGAACAACTATTTTGAAGACAACAATATGCAATATAACAATTACTGAATTTCTATCATCTTATTTTTTGAAATTCTGCATTGTCTCTAAATTTTTCTTTGAAATTGTGTGTGTATGTGTGTGTGCGTGTGTGTGTGTGTGTGTGTGCGTGTGTGCGTGCGCATGCATGTTAAAATAGAAAGGAATCTCCTCTGTCTGTGTCATCCATGTGGATGAGTCACGGCCAATGCTTGACCAGATTGCTCTCTATGAGAGCCTGAGAGAAAGTTTTCTCTTCATGTGACTCTCCCCAGGCACACTATAGAACTTCAATCTCTTTCCTCTGTGGCTCCACAATCTCCTTGCTCAGAAAATTTGGAGCTCACCTGAGTCTCATAATATTGCAGTACAGGTTCTCCTATGTCCTGAGTCTTTGCTGACCTTGAAAGGCTAGGGCCAAAATGTTGGC
>PVKA01015876.1:0-11950 GCA_004027165.1 Ctenomys sociabilis
AAAATAAAAAAAAAAAAAGAAAATAGCAGAGTCAAGGAAGGAGCAGCAGCTGGGCTGTTAGCAAGTCTCTCTCCCTTACATTGTATGCAGATTACTCGCCCCATGTTGGGTAAAGCCCTCACACCCATGATCCCAGCATTGGATCATGATTTAATGAAAAAAACCCTGAAGCCTCTCCAATGACTGCCTGATGCTTTGGGGTGGGGGGAGACAACTAGACACAAACCATGACACCATGTTTAGAAACTAGCCCAGTGTCAAACCTGAGAAAATAGGAA
This sequence comes from Ctenomys sociabilis, assembly GCA_004027165.1. Lineage (NCBI taxonomy): Eukaryota > Metazoa > Chordata > Mammalia > Rodentia > Ctenomyidae > Ctenomys > Ctenomys sociabilis. The sequence continues at coordinate 279 of PVKA01015876.1, forward strand.
GTAATGTGTTAAAAAGTAGATGCTTTAAGAGCAAAGCTTTCCCTTTCGAGTTACTCTCAACACTTACATTTTACCTGTCATTTTCAATTTCAGTTCTACTTTACACAACACACCATGGAGGGGAATTTTTAATTTGGAGATATGAATATAACATTGACATATTGAAATTTCCAAAACTTATTTCAAGAAACATACTTTACTAAAAATAATGTAAACTTTCTTATAACTCTTATGATTTCAATGATATATGACACATGCTTACAAGTATTGTTATGTAAGTTATTCTGGCATTAACGTAATTGTAACAGAAATTTTACTACATGCAACACTAAAATTCAGAGTCACAAAAAGTACACAATTTTCATGAGGCCTATGCATTTGATTAACTCACTTAAGGAAAATACAAGATTGCATTTTTCCTTCAGTGAATTCCTGAAGCCACTGTTTAACATTTTCTCAGGACACACTTTTGCTCATCCATATTTATGCAGATAATATACTGATATCGGTATAAATCAAACAGTGAAAGTTCATAGCTTTTGAATAACATTAATGAGAACTAATTCATATAATTTCTATTCAGACTTAGCCATGAAAGAATTATATGGTTAAAGATTTTCTGAAAGTGTTTCAAGATAAACTTTAAAAGGTATACTATGTATAGAACACTATTTTGATACATCTAGAATGTCAGACAACTATTGTATTTTTTATATAAAATGGATATATTAAAACACTCTGATGAAAATTTAAGAAATTTTCACATTGGTCTGTCTTCTATCTCTTAGGATATCTCTTTGATATGAGTATTAAAACTCTGAATCCCAGGGTGGGTGTCATTATATGAGAAATTCTGACAAAAATTTTACTGAAAGTGATTGGAGAGGTTTTTTTTGAAGCAGGAGAGTGTCTAACAGAAAAGCGACTGTACATAGAATTTTCACCACAGCTTTCTTCTATGTTATATAAAAGAAGAAGGTATAGAAACACCTCAAAAATCTGATGGGGAAATAACTAAGAATTTTAAATTTTGTACCCCACAAAAATGCCACTCATGTCAGAACAGAGGTAAAAATATGTAGAAATGCGATGTTCGACACATGTAGCTCTCATATCCTGACTTTGAAAGATCTGTTTATGAATAAATAACAAAATGTATCACAAAAAGAGAAATATATTAAATTCAATTAACATTAAAGCTAAGAAGGATGTACATTAAAAGCAATTTCAGCATGTAGAAAATCAAGTCTCCAAAGGTTTGGGAAGGAAAATATGTTTTGAGAAAATAGTTCTGTGTGCAATACTGTGGCCTAGAATCTAAATCTCATTATTAGTAATAAGGAAACAGGACATCAATACTATGCGCATATATGTTCACATTCTTCTTGGGTTACATGGACTGTCAGGTTGTTTTAGTAACTTGGAATTACTTTTTCTCTAAGGTCCACTTCTGATTTTTAATTTCATATGGAATAAAATATTCACCATCTTATTAGAGATGTTTACTATGCCTTATGACTTTTGGAAAATAACCTAAAAAAAAAATAGAAGGGAATTGTAATTGCAGAACAACATAGATGCTATAATCCTTAGTGTGAAAGAGAAACTACTGATATGGCAGATAAGTACTAGAAGAAGCAATAGGCAATACCAAAGTAGTGGAGCAGATCATTGAAATGAGTATTTCACATATGAGAACTGAGAAGGCCTAATTTAAATTGATGAATCTGGAAATAGAAGTTAAAATACATTATTCAATTAAGTGATAACAACAGATAATATTTATAATAAAGTAAGACTAGCAGGAATTACAAAGTACAATGAATTAAAAAGGAGCAACATAACTGAAATGTATTTCCTATTTATTCATAGACAAGAGTTCATGGTTAGTATTCATACCTAGTAAATCAAAACAAAAGACATTAAGATACTGTTTCCTCTAACCTATACTGGTTAAAGATATCAGTAGAGTTTTTAAATAACTCAGTGGAGAGATTCTGATATTTATTAGCAATACAGAGTAAATAAAACTTCCCTTTTAGCAATATTAAACTGATGCTGGGGACTGCAGACGCAGCTCAGTGGAATAAGTGTTTGCCTGCAAAGTGCAAGGTCCTAAGTATGGTTCCAGGTACCACCAAAATTTAATTAAATAAATAGATAAACTGATACTAATTCAAGAAGCTTGGACCTGGAACTCATTTTTGTAATTATCTCTCAAGAGTAATAGCTTTCCAACAATTTGAAAAAGATTACAGCATCAAACTCTTTATCGATATTGTATCAGAGACTGTAACATTCTAACTTTAAATCTAATGACTATCAGTGAAATGTATTTCAACTTGTCAGTACCTCTGGGTTGAAGGAGTAAAACACGTGATCATTTAAAAATCTATTATTCTCGGTTTTTTAAAACAAGGTGTATAGTGATTTTTCCTGGAATTTTACATATTCTCTATCAACATACAGTCCGCAGATAAATTTCCCTGATAAAATATTTCTTTTCAGTGGCAGCTCCACAAATTCTAATTCATAGGCATTTAGTTCTGAAGAGTGATCTTTAATATCAGTTTTTGGATATTCAAGTATTGTAATCTGCAGAGAATCCTGCTACATTAATCGCATGTGAAAATTGAATTTAATAGTGTTACAATTTTCAAAATTCTGTGTTGTAAAATTTAAAAATTATTTTGAGGTACTCATTTTATTTCCCCGTTAAGTAGCGCTTCACACAGCTGATGCTCTCTTTCTTGAGTTCTTTGGTAACTGTGCTTCATTCTGTTAAGTATCAGACTGCTCACACTGCTGTTCTTTGGCATTCAGCCACTCACTAAAACCCATCTCAGCTCTTTGTATTGTCACAATGTTCATCTTAATTCTCTCACATTTCTACACAAATAATTTCACAAATTTGCCTTCAGCCTACGGCTTTAAGATTTCTACCTAACTTGGATCATCTTTGGGTGATCCTAGGATGCCCTGAGTCATCTTTACTTGACATCCCAACATGACAAAGATACAGAACTTTTTTGAATCCAGCATATCCAGAGTTGTACACATCTTGTTCTTCCACCAAGACATACATAACTGCAATTCTTTTAGCATAACCCTCATTTTTAGTTGGTACACTTTCCATCTTGCTATGTCAAGTAAGTTGGAGTCTTTTTTCTTGTTGTCCTCTTTAGTTCTTCTCCTGAAACCTGGTCATCCATTCTTTTAAGTTCTTTAGATCTTTCCAGGCTTTTCATACGCACTAATTCTCCCACATTGAAACTGAGTTACTGAAACCCTAAATTGTCTTTGCGAACGTACTCTGAGGAAACTTCAATCCACTCCCCATGAATTCTTAATAATAAATTTTTAAAAATCCAGTTCTGGCTGCTTTCTCACACTCTACTACTTCTCAGAATATTAAGCACCAGAACTTTATCCACAGTCTAACAGTGCAATAAACTGGTTACTGTGGTCCTCTTTGAGATTAATTCTTTTTGTTTTCTTTTCCATTTTCTTCCTTTAAGGCACAATAGGAATGATGTTCCATTTGGGTAATTGTATGTAGCTAAAGCTCAAGTTGGTCTCATTTCATTTTATTCTTCCATTCTTCATTCTTCCTCCTTTTATATATGTTTTTATTCCTTTATTCTGCATATCTTATTTCACATGTTAAACAATAAAAGTGATATGTTAGGAGATAGGGAGAGAGTGCTGTAGAATAAGTGCTTGCCTGGCAAGCATAGGGTCCTGAGTTCAATTCCTGGTGCCACAAAATAAACAAATAAATAAATAAACAAACAAATAAATAAAATGTTTATGTTCCTACCAGTTCCCCTTCGGTGATCATGTTTCTAATTGTATGTATTTGATAGGTTGTGCTGGATCAGTCCTATCTTAAATACATCACAACATTTAACTTGCTAAAATTTTACTTCTCTAATGGAAAGGAAATTATGAATAATTTATTCATCATTAGATACCTGGAAATGCACCTATCAATTAGATATGTGAGCTTTATGAATTCTTTCATCAACATTGAAAGCTCAGTATTATCACTGTTTATGATAATGTTTATGATAATGAATGTTTTCCACATTCATTGATATATGTTCACTGTTTAACTCTGGAGATCTTTCATTGTACCCTGTTCTAGCTCTGAGTACATAAATTTTGTTTTATAATGTGCTAAGAGTTGTTTCTCTGTGTTATCTTCAACAGTAAAAACAATAGCACAAATCTAACACGACAGTCTATTTCATGGAAAGTTCAGAGTATTTTCTGTCTTAACTGCCCAGATTCTTCAGTCATCTCATGTGGAAAGGTCTGTAGAGTCACCATTTAACTTTTCTCCTTGAGAGGTACCCCAGAGTAGATGTGAGAAAAGCACCGCACACTTACAGTCACATCCCTGGGAATTTTCTTTGATACCTCTCAGTCTTTAACACTGTCATTTTGGTAAGTATGTCCTACCAGGTAGACTTATGGTGGGGATAGTATGCAGTGGCTGACATGATGTTACTGGTACCTCATGGGCTTTTAGATAGTGCAAACTCTTGCCTTTAATGCAATTTGTGTGACTGCTCCACCATTGCAGAAGTGCATCATAAAGCATATCAAATATGTGTAAATGTAAAAGGATGAATATTAACATTACATGTGGTGTTTTAAAAAATTATCAATATTAATTATTGAAAACCTGATACGGGCTGGGGAGATGGCTCAGTAGACTAAACTCTTGTCTGGCAAGTGCAAGGTCCTGAGTTCAAACCACAGTACCGCAAAAAAATAAATAAATAAATAAAAAGAAAAGAAAACCTGCAATACACTAATCTCTAGTGTAAGGCAGGAGAGATTTATTTTGTTGCATGGTGTCTGGCTGTGGTGAGCTGCTCCACAGGAAGAGAAACGTGGTTAAAGGGCATGGTAAAGAAAAGTGGCACAACCAGTGGCCCGCAGCCACCAGGAAGCAGAGGAGGGAGGAGCCAGGCACAAGAATTCGCTCTTAAAAGACACACCCAGGCCTTGCCACTCCTGATGAACTCTCACCTCCAGAAGAGGAGCTCTGTGTAGCATTTTACAGCTAAGACATAATGTACTACTGGAAGCCATTAGTCTCCATAACATGAGTATATTTTTTTAACAGTTTGGAAATAACATATACAGACTATCTCAAAATACCAGAATTAGAGAAATAAATGGTGGACTCTGTACTTCTAAAAATAACTGACTTTTAGCAAATAAATCTCAGGTTTTATGTAGTAAACAAAAAGTTTTTTTGTAATCCACATGTTATTTTTATTTTTAATTTATTGTTTTTTCACAATTGAAATTTTTTTTTATTAAGGCTATTCCTTTCACAGGAAGCTAAAATAACATCAGAGATACATGCTTGTCAGCATTTCCTAAATATTGAAATCATCATGTCACAGTCACCCAGTGATTTATGTCCCCTCCCTTTTATTTATTTTTACTTTTTAAATTTTATTTATTTATTTATTTTTGGCAGAACCAAGGATTGAACTCAGACCCTTGCACTTGCCAGGGAAGCACTTATTCCACTGAGCCATCTCCCCAGCCCCAATTTTATTTTATTTTATGGAGAGGCAAATATTAATAAAACAGCTTCAAAACTGATTAATAGGACAATTTCAACAATTAATACTTTTTACATTGCTATCTTCCTAGTGGTTATCCATAGTACAAGAAGCAGAGAGGGTCTCCTGTCCAAACACTATTAGTGCGAATCTGTCTTCTCATAGAATTAAGTGAAAGTAGCTGCATATCTATCCTAACTATTCAGTTTATACAAATTTAAAATGGTCCTTTGTATCCCTTTTTTTGTTTAGTTCTGGCAGAGACGAGTATTCTATTGGCATTCACTTATCATAGGTACTTGAATTCAGCAAAATACCCCAACACTGTTCAGCAGTCCACAGAAGTAATGGGTTATCCACAGAAGTTGTTGACTAGAGCCTTTTATACTTCAACATATTAATATGGATTTACTTTGTATACCTTGTTTTTATACTTTTCTGCTGGATGGCTAAGACCAAGATAAAGCAATACCTATATAATAAAAAATGTAACTTTTGTATCTCATGTCCATTTTCAAAATGTATTTTGAAAATGGACATGAGAGGTATATACTATACCTCTCATGTCCATTTTCTCTATTGAGCAAATACATTTTTTGCATATAGTGAAAAAGGAATATGGAAATCTATTTCAATTTAATGTAGCATATTTTGCTTACATCCACTAGGAACATACTATTAATACCATGAAAGTTGAATCTTAAATGTAATATAATTGAATAATTGTTTGACTTTCCATTAAAATAGAGGTTTGAGTTTTTTAACCTCTATAGTTATGTGTACCATTTTTCATTTTTAAAGACTGAAGTGACTGTGTCTGTAATGAATATACCATTTTAGAAATTAATATTTAAACTTTCAATTTATATCATAACAAATGGTTATCTTTTATAGGGCATGTGGTTCTACTGAGAACTAGGTTTTTAAGGCAAGCTTGAGAAATTGTCAGAAAATATACAGTGTGTACCTATGTCACTGTCATTTAGAATTATGTGTCTTTTTCAAATCAATCTATCCACCCTCCCCAGGACTATGTCTGTCAAAACTGACAAAACTCACTGACACTTTTTTTAGTCTTCACTGATGCTCTGAATTTTTCAATATTTTACCAATCACTTGTTTTATCTCTAAGAACTTTTTGTGATGTATAAATTATATTTCTTTCCCTCAAGATGGCATTTAAACTTGTTATTTTATGCAGTTTTGATGAAAGTGAATGTCTTTAGAAAAATAAAGGCGCTATGTTTTAGAATTGTATTTTAAACTATCTGTTTCACTTGAACATAAACACAAATTCTAACTTACTAATATTGCTGCTTAATTACATATATAGTCTTCTGTTGATTAGAAGAAGCCTTTCTGGATTTATTGTCAGCTTCTAACCACATGATTCAGAATGAAGAGTTAAATGTGTTCTGTTTTTCACTATTATTATTCAGAGCACTTTTATACCTGATTAGTGATGGCGCTTGATCATACTTTGACGTGACACACTGTCAAGAAGGAAAAAACAGATGCTCTAAATCTGTGTTACAGGTTTGCTGAGGCAATTTGAAAGGATAAGGACTGTCAAAAGCAATCCAACTAATATTTAAGTCTCTATTAACGGTGAGTGAAGCATGTTGGCAGACTGGAAATGGAAGGTTCTGGTGACACTACTCCTGCAGGTGACAATAACAAGAATTCAGCTGTCATATGTTGCTAGAAAAGGAGATTTGACCAAAATGTTGGCTGGCCTTGTGGCTCTTCTATTTCTCCAACTCTGACTTGTGATCTTAGGTTGTTAACCATCCAGAAGAAAAGCTGATTAGTATCCTGCAGCATATGCCACTCACTTTGCCTTATCTGACTCAATTGATTTTACTTGTTGTACGTTACCTTTTGTATTTCTGCTTTTCACTTGTTACACTAGGGAGACTATACGATATTTACATATGTGTGTCTGGTTTATTTCACTTATGAGTATATGTTCAAGTGGCATCCACTTCAGTATAAATGCTTCAAACTCATCATTCTTAATAGCTGAGTAATACTCCATTATATCCTTTCAAGGTCAGCAAAGACTCAGGACATAGGAGAACCTGTACTGCAACATCATGAAACTCAGGTGAGCTCCAAATTTTCTGAACAAGGAGATTATGGAGCCACAGAGGAAAGAGATTGAAGTTCTAAAGTGTGTCTGGGGAGACTCACATGAAGAGAAAACTTTCTCTCAAGCTCTCAAAGAGAGCAAACTGGTCAAGCATTGGCCGTGACTCATCCACATGGATGACACAGACAAAGGATCTACAGAATAATGTACAGAACTACAAGATAAACCCTGAGAGGACTTCACTGACCACATAGGAAATATAAAGTTCATGTGTTGGTATATAAGTCTTGATCTACCTAGGTCTTAACCATCCAGCAGAAAAGTATAAAAATGAAGTATACATCGTGAGGCCATAATATTAAGCTGAGCTGTAAATGGCTATGGTCGAAAATTTCTTTGAATAACTCACTATGGTTGTAGAATGCTGGACTGTGTTGGATTGTGTTGTCGAGTTCAAGCACCTAAGTTAGTTGAATGTCAATGGAGTGCCCTCTTTTGACAGGTGTAGACAAAGGAAGGGGTGTAGAAAGAAAAAAATCATGATGTGTGTGTATAGACAGTATAGTTGGGATAGATAACGCTGTGCTTCTACATATTTCTATGAGAGGCAAGATCTGCACTAATGGTGGTTGGACAGGATATTATGTTGGCTTCTAGTACTATGGTCATCCACTAGGAAAATAATTATTGAATTTTTGATATAATTCAGGTATAAAAAATAAGTAAGCAGCTACATTCTTAATTCACTGAAAAGAGATATCTGCTAAAATAATATCTGTAAATATAATATCATGTATGCACCTTGTACAATACCAAAATGTTATGAAAACAGTTTGCAATGTATTAATTTATCGAATCTGTATTGTTAAGGTATCTTGAAACTGTCTGAGTGACATTTGTACTTCAATAAAATGAAAAGAAAAAGAATTAAATTAAATTAAAAAAAAAAAGAAAAAGAAAAGGAGATTTGAACTTTTGCTGACTTAGAAGATTTCAAGGCTCACATTCTAATGAAGTTACATTGATTTAGGCAAAACTAAGAGCCTTATAAGATCAACAATTTGTAGGGAAACTGTGAAGTCTATGAAAACAGGAGTTAAAAAGACTATTCTCAAATTAAATTCCTGTATGTAAAACTTTTCCCTTGAACAAGTTTGTTTCATAGGTTAGAACATTCCACAAATCAAGATGATTGTTAGAAATCCATAGTAAATAGCTTTCTCAGGCTGAGGTAAAACCATCACAAAGGTTATAAGGGTATTAGTTTCCAAAACAACAGACAGTACCAGGCCCCCCCGGTTGTAACCTGGTCAGACCCATCCAACTGTAAGGATACTGGCAACAATGTTGTACAATTGTTTGAATCAAGAGAAAAGAATTTATTGAGATCTCTGTAAGAGCTATTGCCCTGCATGCATCCTAACCTTTGCACTGACTCCACTAATTCACTGCATAAGCTGGGTGGCAATCTTACGAACACAAGAGTGTGGATAAACAGAAGTGAGTTTCCAACATAACACTGAATTTTTATGAACATAGTACTGAAACAAAGAATAATGTCATCACTTTGAAGGTTATTACATTTTAAAGCAATCTTTAAAAATTCCTTTAGGAAATAAAATTATATTTCACACTTGCTAATACAATTCTAATAGTTAATGTGACTCATCACAAATAAGAACTATGCCATGACAATGGTTTTGGAATAATTCACATAATACTTATATGTTACTCTAGAAATGTTTCTTTGTGCAAAATTTAAATACCTCATTTTTCAGCTAAGAGACATGAAGCCCTCTATTATTTTCCTTTATTCTGTTTCAAGGATATGTAATTTTTTAGTGCTGTAGAATTTTGAATAGGAATAATGTTTTGAAAATATATTAATAAAATATTAGAAGTAGAGGGCAGCTCCATCTCCTTATCACTCACCTTCTTATTCATCTGGTGGAAGAACTCTTCATCACGACACAGGAATGCACCCTGCAGAGACTGGGCTAGCTCAGTGCCCTCACTTTAGAACCAGGGGAGAGGTTGACCTCTGTGGTGCCCTTGTATGAGGCCACCTGAAGACCTACAGCCCATAAGAATGCCTCCCACAAGTCCAAATGGAGGTCTAGAGCCCATGACAATGTCTCATGGAGCGTATTTTACTGATCTTCTCTGGGAAAACCTAAAGGTTAGTGGTAGCTAGATAGAGTCTATGACAATGGACTCTGAAAGATCTATGCTATAAGGCTGAGGGAGCTGTCCTGAATGAGCCATAGCTCCCTCAGAAAACACCATCCATTCTCAGAGACAGTGAAGTCCCAAGCTCCTCTGACAATGAAGAAAGCTGAGTTCCCATCAGCAAAGTGAATGTGACAAGCCTGTAAAGGGGATCGTGTACATCCTCCCTTCTGGAACCGGGAATCAATGCTCAAGGTGAGGCCAGAGCTCTCCCAAAGTGAACCATAGCCATTCTCAGTGACAATAAGCTCCTAGATCCCTCCTCTGAAAAGAACTAAATTCATCAGGAAAAGTAGCATGATGAGGTCCTCTAGCAAAATAGTTCAAGAGAACCAGCAGCTCTAGAGTCTCCCAACAGCTTCTCTGAACATCTTCCCTAATAGCCTTCTCACAGCTTCTCTTGTGTCCTGATGCTGCTGGCCACAATCCACAGGTGGGCCTCCCGCACCCAGCACATTGTTACTTCAGTTCAGCTGAATATAAAAACTTAACTACCAGTTGGAAAGCCATCACATTGCCTTTTCATTTATTTAGATAACATTTTTAAATGCTAATGGTTTCCAGCTTCTTGAAGTTCAGGTTGTTTTCTTCTTTATTTCTCTTGTCAACTTAAAAGAAAGTGAGGAGGTTCATGATTTAAAACCAAATCATTATTCTCATTTATAAATAATATTTTTCTGTAAAAATTATAATCTTAGTAAAAACTTAACTCACTTTTTCAATGTATAATGCTGAAATACTTATATATCTTTAAAAACTCTTTGTTAATGATAATTACAGTATTGAAACTATTTATTCTTTTATCTCTTTGTAAAATGAGTTTATTGTCATAAACCTATAGAAAGGCTGTGGTCTTGGGAAAGAAAATAATTGGATAATTTAATTCTTGGAACAAAGAATAAAACATCTCTTGCTAGAAATAAAGCAGAAATCTTAATGCACACTCTTATGTCTAGTAAATCAATACATTGCAATATGAAAGGGAACTATATCTCATTGGAGAATGTTCTATGGCCCCAGTTTTACCATCATTATTAAGAAGGAAGAAATGATATTAGTGTACTGATGTAATTAAAATCAAAGTAAAGCAAAGAACCATCATTCAATTTTTTAAAAAGAAAAATATTCATAAAAGCATTTCTTCCCCTAAAAGTGGAAAAAATCAGCGTGAATCTAAGGGGTGCTTTTTAGGGCAAAGTAATATGAACAGTTTCTTAAATGCAAGTGAACAGCAGCTAATTGCATAATAAGTCTTTTTGGCATTATACATTGGTGATATAATCAGATTTAGGCATAATATGAAATGACAGAATGACAGGTTTTGTCACATTAAATTGATGACAAAAATTATTGCTTAAAGAGCCCTTATAACATATTAAGAAATGGGCATAATCTGTAAATAATATTAACAAAACCTGTATAAGCTAGATTACAAATCTTCAGTGAATTTTTAAATTACTCATGCACAGAAACTATGGAATTGTAACCATGCCAGATTTGCAGCCACAGGCTTAAAAATATAAAATACCATAATAAAAGGCAGTACCTAAATATGACTTTGGATAAATTCTGAGTTAACTGAATTTTAATTGTGTCTGTGTAATGCATACACCGGTGGACATGTCTAAGTGGTGTTGGCTTAATCTCAAAGCCTGAGGAAAATCTGAATTATTCCCTTAAATACCATATTATAGGAATAGTCTGGTATTTGTTTTAATACCTTACTAGACTTATTTTTGCCAAAGAGTAAATTTGCACTAATG
>PVKA01015876.1:12050-49147 GCA_004027165.1 Ctenomys sociabilis
AGAGAGAGAGAGAGAGAGAGAGAGAGAGAGAGAGAGAGAGAGAGAGAGAGAGAGAGAGAGAGAGAGAGAGAGAGAGAGAGAGAGAGAGAGAGAGAGAGAGAGAGAGAGAGAGAGAGAGAGAGAGAGAGAGAGAGAGAGAGAGAGAGAGAGAGAGAGAGAGAGAGAGAGAGACTGGGAGAGAGAGAGAGACTGGGAGAGAGAGACAGAGGGAGGGAGGGAGAGAATGAAGAAGAAAGGAAGGAGGGAAGGAAGGAAGGAAGAAAAGAAGGAAAGAAGGAAGGAAAGAAGGAAAGAAGGAGAAAGCTTTATCAGGCAATTTGTTGATCCTTTAGATGGTAATCCTAAATCCTACATGTCAGTCTCCACTTCAGATGTCTGAGATTATTTTCAATATCCATAAAATGATGCTAATAAAGCATCTACTGACCACATCATTATTTAAGTCACATTTGTAGCTCATACTCCCTGGTTCACAGGTTTGAACACAAGCAATCTGCATAACTGAAGACACTTAATGAGAATTTTAGCATAGCATCTGAGAATGTGAGAGGCAATTCAGGTGTATTTATTTTAAATACCCAATTATATAATTTTCCTGGCACTTACTGAAAAATATGCCTACATTCACATGTATGGATGAAATTCATGGGAAGATGTGCTGCTCTTTGCCAGTGCTTTATCTTTGATGGATATTACTGTTTGGATAATAGAACAGATATTTTAAGTAGCCTAAAAATAGTGTTTTTCCATCTAAGGCTTTCGAGGATATGTTCCTATAATCAAGCACTTGTCTCATAACAAGTCCCTAAATTTATCTGTGAAAATTCAGGCAGAAAATGAATTGACCTGTTGACCTCTGTCTTGTAAAGAAATTTTGGAAACTTGTTAAAATCCAGTTCAAAGACAACAATGGAAATTGAAGTTTTATTTTACATAGACTTTTTTTTCTTTTGGCCAAACCAAGGATAGAACTCAGGCCCTTGTGCTTGCCAGGGAAGTGCTTATTCCACTGTGCCACCTCCCAGACCCCTATATGGACTTATTTAATTTAACAAAAATATCAACAAATCATTCACTCCTCTGTGCAAAAAGATACTTGGGCCACTCCATTATACCTACATTTTATTAAAGTAGGTGTACAGGTTTCTGAGTTTCCAATTTCCATTTTAACTAATATTTATATTAGAGTATTATTTAAAAGAAGGGCTTTTATTTATATCATAAAAGCTTTTATATCTGCTTTCTAAACAATTAACCATGATTCTTCCAATTTTAATTTCATGTTTAAGCAAGTCAATACAAAATTGGTGCATACCTAAATATACACGTAGCAGTTTTATTAAAAGTGTTTATATAAAATGTTTTGTGGTATATATAATTTTAGTATTATATATGATTATTTGATTTTGCTTTATTTCCCTTGAATGTTTGTTGTACTTTATCTTGAGACAATTAATCATCCTTGTCCTGTTCTAGTTTATGTTTATTTGCTTTTGTAGCACTGGAGGTAGAAACCATGGTTTCATGAATGCTAAGCAGTTACTCTACCATTGTGTTACACCCTGTTCCCCTCTCAAGTTGTTGTTCTGTTTTGGTTTGATTTTATCATACTAGGGATCAACTCAGGAAATATTTACCACTGAGATATAGCTCCATCTTTCATTTTAATTTTTTTGAATTTTGAGACAAGGTCATACTAAGTTACCCAATCTTGCTTCAACCATCCTTCCAACCTCAAGTATAGTTAGGATTATAGCCATGATCAAGACATCTTCCTATTTATGTTTTTAATTAAGAATTAAAGTAAAGAATGAAACCATTAAAGTTATTTAAAGTCACTAACTTTTCAATATATTTTAAGCAATACTAATTTTTTCCAATAATTATTGTAAGAAAAATTGTTAAAGAAGGAAAATGTCCCAGTTATATTCGGATAACATTTGTGAAGAGTGAGAATATATAATTCATTCATGTTTCTAAAATGATTTATTCAGAAAATTATATCTTTCACTGATCAATTTCAAAGTGGGTAGATGTGCTTATCTCCTTAGTTCAGTGAATATTTAAAATGCTATCTGTAGTGTTTTTGAGCTCCTTTATCAATTTAACTTTATTTTCATATAATCCAAATTTCTTCCTCACTTAAAATATTTTCTTTCTAGATCAGCTGAGTAAATCTGGAATATTATCCAGACCTTCAAACAAAAGCAAGGAAATAGAAATAAATTTTCTACATAGACTAAGTCAACTAATATGAATCAAATTGAACTATTTATATTATGGGATGTTCGGTTATCAGCACAGTGCCCCAACTGTGTTTCAGTATTAATGAAGAATACCATATATTGGGTCTAAATATGCCCATTGTTTGCACAACATGAGACTTGTGTATTTATACTACGATTCTCTACATTTTAGTTAAAAAAGATTTTGTAGGAGACAATGTGGAATTCACTTACCTAATCAATATCTAGGTCCAAAAAATGTATTACTCAGAAGTCATTACTTACTATATTTGTAACTGAAAGCAGATATGTTTGGATTTGCTTTTGTATTTGTTTGTTGATTGCATTTCCTTATTAAATACAAAATAGTAAGTATTTTGCTATTTCACTCATTGTTTTATGACCAGAATGCTGAGCAGTGCCTGGAAAATAATAGCTTTTCAATAAATATTTATAGAATGAAGTAGTGGGGAAAGAGAAATATAGGCAGAGAGGATAATGCAGAGTGAGGGGATTTGAAGTATGAAAAAGCAACAAATATATAATAGATGACGGGAGAGATGAAAGTATGGATAGATGAACAAATGGATGAGTGGATAGGAGAGCAGATGCATGAATGGAAAAATCTACTAATATTCTCTGTTTGATAGATTCAGTTAACTGTCTTCAGGGCATAACTGAGAGCCACTTGTTAGGAAAAAATAGATATAATTCTACAATTGAACTTTATATTTTATAAGATATATATATATATAATTATATAAAATATATTACATATATTATATATAATATTATATATATTAAAATTATGTTTGTTTTCAGTGAAACATTTCAATTTTTTTTAGAAATACTGTTTTTGTTTTGTTTTTGACACAACCAGGGATTGAACTCAGGCCTTTGTGCTTGCCAGGCAAACATTTATTCTGCTAAGCCATCTCCCCAGCTCCAAACATTTCAATTTTTGATGTAACAAATATCAAATGTAAAGGTAGGTAAGATAACTCAATGAACTAAGCATTTCTGTAGGTAAGCACAGGGACCAGTGTTCAGTCCCTGGGACCTCACGCCACACTAGCCCTACCACTGGGCACACTGAGCCAGCGATGGAGTCCAGGCATGGTGGCACGTGGCTGTAATAGCAGCACTAGGGAGGCCAAAAACAGGAGGATCACGATGAGTCCTAGATGGGTAGTGAGACCCTGCACACACACACACACACACACATAAATAAATAAATAATAAAATAAAATAACCATCCAGCAGAAAAGTATAACCACAAGGTACAAAATGTAATGCCATATTAATATGCTGAGCTGTAAAAGTCTCAAGTCAACAACTTCAGTCAATTTCTAGTTCTGCTGATAACCCACTACCATTATGGACTATTGGATTATATCGGGTCATTTGGCAGAATTCAAGTACCTACAATCTTTAGACTGGTTTCAGGTATGAAAAGGTCCTTTAAAGACGTCTCCAAATAAAGATTCTTTAACTGCAAAGGAACACTCATCTCTGAAAACAAAAGCCAGAATGGAAAAGGGGGATATGTTGGGAGCCATGAAGTTAGGAAATCAATCAAATATATGTCGGTGGGACTTGATCCAATGCCTAAAGCAAATTACCTACCTCACTCCTGAGACGAACATCCTGTCTGGTTAAGGTTTGCTGCCACTTGCTAAGCAACCTAATACCGTGCATTATTAACGTCACAAAGGGTGAATAAAAGACAGATTTGTTGTGGAAAAAAGGGGGAAGGAAAATAAAAATACATATTTATACATAAGAGAGTTTAGATAAATATATATCTACTTTCTCTCAGTTCACTGAAAAGGAAAGTTTGTACTAATATTGTTTAGAGAAGATATCATGTCTGAATCTTGTCTTCAGAATAATTACTATGAAGACAACAATTGTAAATACCTACTAACCGGTTTTGAAACTGTTGCATCACTATTTTATATTTTTTCTCATTAAAAATTATTTAAAAATAAAATAAAATAGAATGTAATTTACATAATATCACAGTTAAGCATTTGAATGATCATTACCCAATATGATTCTCATCATTTAAAATTAATATGCACCTTACAAATTTATCACATAAGTCTCAAAGCAATACTTTTAATTCTTTAATGATTTTATTGCCAAACATCTTCCTGGAAGTTATCTTATATGTAGCTGTGCTTAATACTTACTTGAAAATCACTGTCTAATCGAGTTAGTCTTTGCCTCAACTCTGTAACATAATTATACCTTTGGACAACTGGAGTCTGAATCATCATAAAAGAAACTGAGATCTGCATGTAGATTTTGTAGATATTTCTGAATTATAGTAAGTTATGATTTATTCTAGAATAACATATCGCAGTTTGGGATAATTAATGGAAAAATTTTAAATGAGAAAGCAGAAAAGGAAAGTATTGATGTTAAAACTCAGATTGAAATTATATATTATGGTAAAAAAAATCTTAAATGTTTCCTCTTATTTTCTAAGAACAGTTTATTAAGGTACTCTATTATTTTAGATTAATTTGTCATTTCAATTGTTAAAATGTGTATCTGATGTGTATAATAATAAGGATTTTCTTTTTGTGGAACCATGGATTAAACTCAAGCCCTTGCACTTGCCAAGGAGGCATCTCCCTGGCCCCAATAAGGATGTACTTTCAAGAATTTGAGATTTACTTGATGAATTATGGTCTTTAGGGATTAAAAATTACTTTCTTTAATATTATAATTTTTCATATTAAGTTCTCATTGATATAACATTTTCTTTAATTTTCCATATAGGAAAAAGATAAATAAATATTGGTATTGAAATAATATATAGTGGTTTGTTAGGGTTCTCCACATAGAGAGCAAGTGATTATAAGGAACGAGGTCATGAGATTATGGTGGCTGGTGACAGGTCCAATCTGCATGGTTGGCAGAAGTCCAGGAGAGACAGCTTTTCATTTCAAAAGTCATTTGTTGGAGAATTCCCTTCTTTCTGGAAATTTCAGTGTTTTTATTCTATCTAGGACTTTGCCTAATTTAAACAGGCTCACTCACATTGTGGAGGTCACTTACTTTGCTCTACTGATTAAAAATATTACTGTCCTCCTACAGCACTGTCAAAGAATGTTCTATGACAAATAGAATCTTGTTTGACCAAATACCTAAGCACCCATAGTTCAGTCAAATTAATCTATAAAACTAACCATGGTAAGTATTTTTAGTCCATTCTAAGAATTTCTATCTTTTAAGAAATAATTGATCAATTTTATGTTACAATTAAGGAATATATATGTAAATACATAATATGCTTTATCACACAATTACCATTTTTATTCATGTTTTTTTCTTATTCTTTCTCGCCACTTTTTTGTTTTTTAATTTAATCCTATTTCATTATGAAGAGTAAAAACAGAAGCAAAAACAAATAGGAAAAGAGAAAAACAGGGTAACATAACAATACATATGTTACAGATTTTCAAAGCAAAATAGCTAATTAACAGTGGCTGTCGGGGCCAGGGAGATGGCTCAGTGGAATAAGTACTTCCCTGGCAAGTGCAAGAGTCTGAGTTCAATCTACAGCTCATCCAAAAAAATAAAACAAATAAACAACAACAAAAAACAATAGTTGTTATATTATCTATTTTAATCATCAAATCTATTGCTCAAGATACCAGTTAAACATATGCAAGATAGGGGAAATAATTGAATATTGGCACTTGCTTTCAAGAAATCTTAATTTTTTTCCTTGTGTTTTGTTTTAATTTATTTTAAAAAGAGTATGATAATTGATAAGACATTAGAAATAGTACACATATAGAAAACCAATATGAAAGGTTATTTAACCATAGGTTTTGTATTACATTTGCTGCCCTGACACCATTGCTCAGATCAGTTATCAGCACAGAGTCAGTCAATGCGCAAATTCTAAACATTAACTGCTATTTTAAAAAAATATGAAGACTATGTGTGCAATCATCTTATCCATCCTGTATACACACTTGCATGTTTTTGTTTTCTTCCTTTTATCCCATCTTTTCTCCATTCTCTCATTTTCATTGTTTAGTGGTTCAGTTTCTTTCTATTTTTCTATATCTATTATACTTTTCAGGTTTTATTTATTCTTTCAGTTTCTCACACTGGGGACACAATATGATATTTACATATGTAAGTCTGATTTACTTCGCTTATGAGTAGCCTCTAGTTACATCCACTTACCTATAAAGGATTCGACTTTGTCTTTGTTTATAACTGAGTGGTACTCCATTCATTGTATAAAAATACCAATTGTTTTTTCATCCATTCCTCAAGTGATGGTCATTTTGATTGTTTTCAAGATTTAAATATAACAAATTTGTTCTACTTCAAACATGGGTGCACGTATATCACTATGGTCTGATGTTTTCTGTTCCTTGGAGAAAATACTCAGAAGAGGAATAGGTGGGTTGAATGGGATTTCCAGTCCTAGTTTTCTGAGGAGTCCTGACACTGATTTCCATAGGGGTTGTACCAATCTGCATTCCCAACATTAGTGAAAAATGGATTCTTTTTTCCCTGTAGCCCCTGCAGCATTTGTTCTCATTTGATTTCTTTGTGATAGTCTTTCTTTCTGGGCTGAGATGGTATCTTAATTTGCATTTCTTTTAATTTGCATTTCTTAAAAGGTCAGCAATGTAAAACATTTTTTCATGTATCTATTTGCCACTAATATTTTCTCCTCTGAGAAATATGTATTGATCTCACATGACCATTTTTAACTGAGTCTTTGAATTTTGGAGGCCAATTTTTTTAGTTCTTTGTATGATTCGATAGAAGTTCTTTGTCTGAGTGATTTGTTGGTTATGAGTTTTTTGCAACTTGTAGGTGGTCTCTTTGCTCTGTTGGTGATTACTTTTGACATGCTGAAACTTAAGATGAGATCCCAGCTGTGGATTCTTTGCAATATTTCCTGTGCAGTTTGGTTTTTGTTTCTGAACTGTATGCCTACCCTTATATCTTCAAGATTTACACCTATTTTCTCTTCTAGGATAGTTGTGTTTCCGTTTTAGTGTTTATATCTTTAATCCACTTGGACTTTAATTTGGTTCATGACAATAGACAGGGTCTAGTTTTAGTTTTGGGCATATGGAGAACCAATGTTCCCAGCACCATTTGTTAAATGTGCTCTTTCCTCCAGTGAACATGTTGGGCCCCTTCGTCAAAGATAAGATCGCTAAGTGTATTTGAAGGTGCATCTGCACCTTCTAATATGTTCCATTAATCCTCAGGTCCATTATTTTTCCCAGTATCACATAGTTTGATTTTATCACAGTAGTTTTTTGGTATAATTTCAAGTCAGGGATTATAATGCTTTCTTCCTTGTCTTTGTTGACACAGATTCCCTTTGCTAGTCTAGGTCTTTTCTGGTTCTAAATAAATTTTAATGTTTTCTCTAGATTTGATGTACCTTGCTGTATCTTCATAGGAGCTGCATTAAATCTGTATAACAAATTTGAGAGTATGGCCATTTTCATAATGTTGCTACCTGTCTAGGGAAAAGGAATATAATTCCATTTAATAAAATCCTCTTTGATTTTCTTATTGAGGTTTGTAATTTCCATTATGCAAATCTTCTACTTCCTTTGTTAGATTAATCCCTAAGCACTTAATATTTGGGATACAATTGTGAAGGGTATCATTTCTCTAATTTGTCTCTCAGGGAGTTGATTATCTTATACAGGAACGCTATCAATTTTGGGTGTTGGTGTGTATTTTGATATTTTACTGAATTTGTTTATTAATTCTAGGAGCTTCTTAATGAAGTTCTTCTGGGTCTTTCAAGGAGAGTATCATGCCATCTGCAAAGAATGATGGTTTAACTTCTTTACCTAGTCTTATTCCTTTTACTTCTCTCTCTTGTATAATGGCTCTAGCTAATGATTTGAGATTTATATTGAATAGCAGTGGTGATAGAGGACATTCTTGTCTTGCACCTGATTTGAGAGTAAAGACTTTCAGTTTTTCTCTGTTTAGAATTATGTTGCCTGTTGGCTTGTCATAGATGGATTTTCTTGTGTAAAGTTATAAGCCACATATTCTAATTTTCTCTAGGGCTTTGATCATGAATGAATGTTGGACTTTGTCAAAAGCCTTTTCTGCATCTACTGAGATCATCATGTGGTTTTTGGTTTTGACACTATTCATATAGTGTATTAGATACAGATTTGTGTAAGTTAAATGATTCTTATATCCCTGGGAGGGATGCTACCTGGTTGGGGTGTCTAATCCTCTTGATGATTTGCTATATACTCTTTGCTGCAATTTTATTGAGGATTTTTTGCATCTATGTTCATGAAGTAATTCTCTTCTTTGGTTTGGTCTTTCTCCAGTTTCAGTATCAATATAACACTTGTATCCAGGAATAATTTTGGGAGCATTTCTTCCTTTCAATTTCATTGAAGAGTTTGAGAAATATTGAGATTAAATCTTCTCTAAATTTCTTGTAGAAATCAAGTGTGAATCCATCAGGACTTGGACTTTTCATTGCTGCTAGTTTTATGATGACATTTTATTTTACTTTTGTTTCATTGAGAAATAAATTATCAATGAGATAGTTTCAAATCTGATTAATAGGATAGTTTTAAGAACTAATACATTGTACATTGTTATCTTCTGAGTGGTTATCAAAAATAGAAGAAGCAAACATGATATCCTGTCCAAACACTATTGGTACAAATCTTCTCATTGAATTAAGCAAAAGTAGCTGCATGTCTATCTTAACTATTGTGGATATACAAATACAAAATGGTCCATTTATTGTAGCCCCTTTTTTTGTTTAGTCCTGTCAGAGATGAGTATTCTATTGGCATCTAAATACTATAGGTGCATGTATTCAGTAAAACAATCCAACATAGTCCAGCAATCCACAATAGTAGTGGGTTACCCACAGAAGTTGTTGAATTGATTCCTTCGAAGCTTGATATATTAATATGGCTTTACTTTATATACCTTGTTTTTATAGTTCCTGCTGGATGGTTAGGGCAAGATGTATATGACAAGAAATGTAACTTTTGTATCTGATAAGGTCAGTCAAGTACCCTCAGGTTATCCTGTAACCCTGTATCTCACTTTGTAGATCCTTTGTCAGTGTCAGCCATGTTGATGAGTCACGGTCATTGCTCGACCAATTTGCTCTCTGTGAAAGCCTGAGAGAATATTTTCTCTCCACGTGACTACCCTTAGGCACACTCTACATCACTGATCACTTTCCTCTGTGGTTCCATAAACTCTTTAATCAGAAAATGTGGGAAGCAACTGAATTACATGATGTTATAGTACAGGTTCTACTATGTCCTGAGTCTTCACTGAACTTGAAAGGCTAGAGGCAAAATGTTGGTTGACCTCGCAGTCCTTCCTTTTCTCCAAGTTTTGACCTGCAAACTTATGTTGTTAACCCTCCAGAGGAGAAGCTGATTATTACCCTGTAACATATGCAGTTCATTTTACCCTCACTATCTATCTAAATATCAGACATTGTAGGCATATCATGGAACAGGTATTTTCCATCAAGTATTGAGATATTAAATTTAAGTCCTTGCAGAACATGAAGAAAAAACAATTTAAAAAAAAATAGGAATGAACACTTACATATATTCACACAGAAATTTAGAAATCTATCCATGTAATGATGACATTTTCAATTTCATTGGTTGATTCTAGGTTATTCCATGTTTTTAGACATTCTTGATTTAGTTTTGGCAATTTGTACCTATTTCGGAATCTTTCCATTTCTTTTGCATCTTTCGTCCTGTGAGAGTAAAGAGTTTCAAAATAAGTATTGGTGATCTTCCTAATTTCCACAGGAACTTTAGTAATTTCACCCTTTTTGTTCCTTATTGCTTAAATTTCAGTTTTTTTTTTCTTTCCTCAGTTTGAAGAGGTTGATTAGAGATTTATCAACTTTATTTAATTTTTCAAAGAATGAGATTTTGGAATTATTAATTATTTATATTTTTTCTTTGTCGCAATTACAGTAATTTCTGTTTTAATCTTTATAATTTCCTCCTGTTTCTGGTCTTTTGGGTTGGTTTGCTTTTCTTTTTCTAGACGAAGTACAGCATTAAGGTATTTATTTGTTCTGTCTCTTCTCATACTATGACTTCACCACTATAAATTTCCCTCTTAAAACTGCTTTCATTGCATCCCAGAACTTCCAGTAAGTTGTGTTTGAATTTTCATTGGATTGTAGATGTTGTTTAATTTCTTGTTTAATTTTATCTGTAACCTGTTGGTTGATGAGGAGGGTGCTATTTAATTTCCATGAGTTTATAGGGTTTTTGTGATTTCTTTTGTCATTTATTTCCAGTTTCATTTCACAGTGTTCAGATAATATGTATGGGATAATTTCTGATTTCTTGCATATACCTAAGAATGATCTACGGACTACTAATTAGTCTATTTTAGAAAATATCCCATGTCCAGCTCAAAAGAATGAGTATTCAGATATTTTTTGATGGAACACTCCTTATGTGTCCAGTAAGTCCATTTGTTCAAAGGATTGGTTCAGTGCTGCTACCTTTTTGCTAATTTTTTATCTGCTTGACCTATCTTTTTGAGATATAATGCTGTTAAATCCCCTGTTAATATTGTGATACTACTTATTAGATTTTTCATGTCCTTTAAAATTTGTCTTATATAGTTGGGTGCTCCCACATTTGGTGCATATAGATTCATGACTGATATCTCTTCCTCTTGAATTTTTCCACAAACTAGTATATACTGACTTTATCTCATTTGATCATTTTTGGATTGAAGTTAAGCTTTCTTTTTTTGTGAAAATAATAGCTACCCTTACTTTTTTTTTCTGAGGTCCTGAATATTATTTCCCATCTTTCTACTTTCAGCCAATGAATTTCTTTATGGGGTATTTTTTTGTATATAGTGTATTGTTGGATTTTGTTGCTCAATCCATTCTACCAGTCTGTTTCTCTTAACGGATGAATTCTGTCCATTTACATTGGTGGCTATAATTGATATGTGTTGATTAATGTTTGTCATGTTATTTTCCTGCTGTTTGTTCCCTATTTTTGTTCTATGTGTAATAGTTTACCATGTTTGGTATTTTTTTTTCTGTTGTAGTTCTTGTATTTGTGGGTATTTTGATCCCTTTCTAGATATCTTTCCCTAAACTCTGTGTAGGATTTATTGTGTTATCATGAATTTCTTTAGTTTTTCTTTGTCAAGGGAGTATTTCACTTCTCCATTAAACTTGAAAGAGAGTTTTTCATGGTATATAAGTCTCTGTTGGAATTTGTTTTCTTGTAGGACTTGAAGTACTTCACTTCATGCTCTTCTTGACTTGATGTCTTATGAAGAGAAATCTGCTCTTATTCTGAAGGATTTTCCTTTGAATGGGATCTGCTTCTTTTCTTTCACAGCTTTTAGTATATTGTTTTGTGCTGAATGTCTGGGATCTTGATTATTATATGTCTGGGTGTAGTTTTAATTGGGTTGATATTGTTTGTTTGTTTGTTTGTTTTATATGCTTTGGCTACCTGAATGTTAGATTGTTTCCCCATTTTTGGCAATTTTTCTGCTATTATTTCCTCCTATCTTCTTTTACGTTGTTTGTGTTCTTTCTCTTGGTGTGTATTAGTCGTATGTTGTTCATCTTTGCACCATCTTATAGCTGTTGAATTATTATTTCCTGGATGGTTGTTTTTAAGAAATCATTCCTAACCTTTTCACTAGCTGCAATGGTGTTTTCAAGGTCTTAAAGTCTGTTTTCAGTTTCATTCAAATGGAATTGTCAACTATTTTTTTTTTTTTTTTTTTGCCAAATATTTATGGAGTCTTTGATCTCATTGCATCTCTTTAATGCATCCTATTTCTTTCCTATATTGCTCATTTAATGTTTCCATTATCTTTCTATTCTCCTCTATATTTTATCAGCGTCTTCTTTAGAAATGTTGCATAATTCTTTTACTGAAGTTATCTTATCTTTTTTTTTAACCCGTGATATTAATTCTAATCTGATTTCCTCTTTGCTTTTCTGCAGTTGGGTTTTTTTGTTTGTTTGGGTTTTTTTTTTTTTTTTTTTTTTTTTTTTTTTTTTTTTTTTTTTTTTTTTTTTTTTTTTTTTTTTTTTTTTTTTTTTTTTTTTTTTTTTTTTTTTTTTTTTTTTTTTTTTTTTTTTTTCTTTTGATGGAACTGGGGATTGAACTCAGACCCTTGAGCTTTCCAGGGAAGGGCTTATTCTACTGAGCCATCTCCCCAGCCCCAGTTGTTTTTTACATCAATTGCAATTATTTGAGAGATTTTTTAGATGTGTGGCTTCCAATTTCTTCTATGTTGATGCACCCTGGATTTTCTGTGGATGGCAGTGGGTCCTAAGAATGCATTTTCCCCTTCTTTTTTTCATTTTGTTTCAGAGAGAATTCTTTTATATCTGTGATACCATTTTGTGAAAGTTAGATAGTAAGTGGCTATATCACCACAGTCACAGTCTCTCTACAAAGAGTTTGTTTTCCAGGTACCTCTCCTGTCTCAGAGTCTTGTTTTGTGTGTGTCCCGAGATTTTGCCTTTTCTGTTGATCAGTTTTTGTTTGACACTGTCTTCTGTGCTTCACTATAGGGCTTTTGTGAGGTTATTACCCCCACACCTCCCAAAGTTAATACCCAAGGAAAAACACATGATTAGCAATACTAATAACAGCTATAGAAATTTAGAAATTGACAATTTTTTTTAAACTAATGGGTTTGTACTTTCCACCATAGAAGCACATATTATAGCTATATACGAAAGCAGATATAAATTGGGAATTTGTAATTAAATTCACCTGAATTCTGTCTAGGCACCTAACCTTTATGCACCTGGAGTCTTCCAGGCAGAATAGCTCACCACAGTGACTTGCTGATGCCTCTGTTCTCAGAGGATGCACCTGTATGTGTGGGCCTCAGTCTAGACAGGACAACTCAGCTCACCAGGTCTAGATCTACTGAACTTGAACTCAACTGGCAGGACCTGGATTGGTTCAGATTGCTTTGCTCCTTCCAGTTAATCCCAGTCCTCGTGGACTGCTAGACTACACTGGCTGCTGGTCCCATGGCTCCTTGCCACTAGTGCTGAGGTGGAGTGGGCCTGCTGTAGCTGTTCCCTCTTTGCATTAAATTGTCCAGATTTCTCTACTTGCTGTCTTCTCTGTAGTTGCGTGCAATCAATCTCCTTTGTGGTTACCTTCCAAGAATGTTGATATCTCTGCATTTAAAAAGTGTTGTTTTGCATTTATCCTTATATATTAACATTGTAATTGAATTTCTCTGTTTGCTTCCAATTTACTGATTTCATTCTGACCCTTTGATGGGCTCTAGAATGAATCCTTTGTACAGTGGCATGGCTTTTTTTTAGACTTTCTCCCAAAGACTCATGTGACTTTAAGTGAATACTTCCAAAGGTGTCTGGATTAGGGTATGTGGATGTAAGTAAGGGTATAATAACAGGATTAAGGGGTGGACTGTGAAAACCCATCCTGGGAATGGATGGCACCAATAAATATTCTTGGTGGAATATAAATCAATATTGTGGCTCGATGGAATATAAAGTGACAAATAGAAGCTAAACTTGACGCTACTGTTTCACTGTCTCTGAACTGTTTGCCAAATTGCTTCTACAAATTGCTTCTCCTCCCTGACACCCTTGAGCCATGCTGTCCTGCCTTGGAGCCAGACAGTCATGGACTAAGTCCTCTACCAACTGTGAGCTGAAGTAAACCTAGATGTTGGGTATTTTGTGTCAGCAACAAGAAAAGTAACTAAGAAATAGGTTTCAGTGAAAATATTTTTCATATTTGATAATTTTTATGGGAACTAATATAAAATATTTAGGTCTCCGCTATTACTGAAGTAGCTTTTGTTTGTTTTGTTTTGTGTTACATGTATTTAGTACAGAGTAAACAGGGTCTCATTACACAGACTGAGCACATAGTGACCCTTTGCTTTCAACCTGGGGTTACGAGAGGGAACCTCCACACCCAGTCTCAATTGCTATCTGAACAGGCCCTGGGAGCAGGGCCAGAACTGCACATTATGGATCAAGCCCTGGTCTCTGCATCAGCGTAGGTAGGTGCCTTAGCTGGGGTATCTGGCTGGCCCTTGGCCTGGTTTTTGTGTGATGTGCGTGCAACTATGGTATCTATCTAAAATGTCCCTCAAAAGTGCACAAGTTTTGCAACTAGAGACCATATACTTTCTTTTTTCAAAGAATAAATGAAATGTTGAGGTGCATTTACCAAGCAAAATAATGTCAATAAAATTTTAAAACAACAGAATTGCAGTCATTTTAATATTTAAACATTCCTATTAGAATACTGGCTTTTAGGCTTTTAGAGTCCCTACTCTAGAGTGAAGTAAATCAGGCCCACATGTACAAACATCATATTGTTTCGCTACTGTAAGCATCTGAAAGAGTAAACAAAATCTGAAAGGAACAATAGATACTGTGAAAAGGGAAAGAATCTGTTTAAAGGGAAGGCAATACTGAAATGAGAATTATGGGATTGGAGGAAGATATATCTATGCATGTATGCAGGTTGGCTTGGGTAACTGTACTGTTAATTTCTTCTGGTTTATGGAAATGAGCCGCTGATGCTAATTTTTTCTCTTTTTAATTTCTTATAACGTTTTTACAATCTTGTGGGCGTATATTTGGTAATACAAACAGCTAATATGAAGTCACACTATGCAATGCAGCAAACATTTTGCATTCATATCATTCTAAGTGAAATTTATATCATCGTTAATTTTTTATTTTGTTATTATCATTATTATCATTACTATTATTATTACAGTTATTTTGTATTCTGTTTAAAATACACACAGGTTTCAAGGCAGGTCTTTCAAATATGATTGATCTTACGGTGCTAAATTCATTAGTGACTCAGTACGCTGAGAGGTCAGTTCGCAGCGAAGGGTACTCTCAGTATGTGAGCTTAGAAGGAGGATCCTAGGGGTTGACCTCTAAGGGTGCATTTTTGTCCTTGACTCCGCCCTTCTCTTTCTGCTTCCTGGTTGTTGTGGGTTGAGCAGCTTCCCTCTACCATGCTTCCCCGCCGTGTTGTTTGGGCTTTGGAACCAGGCACCCACACACTGCAACTTCTGAGATATAAACCAAGAAAAAACTGTACTCTTCTAAGATCAGAGTATGAGGCATTTTGTCTCCATGATAAGAAGGCTGACTAACGGATGTGTCATCCTTGTGACATGAAGTGTTGCCTCATTTGTGAAAATGTTGATAGCTTTTTAAATTTTCCTTTAAAATTGGGAATTGGTGTGGCTGCATAATTTAAATATTTATTCATAAACATCTTTATGTACTGAAATGTCAAGCAGTATTTGGGCTGCTAAGATACTTTTATCTGTTACGAATTTATTTTCTAATTCTTAATAGTGAGGTTTGAGTGCTGGTCAAGGATAAATGAAGGTGTGTAATAGTATTATATTTAAAACCTTAGTAATTGATATATGCAGCTTTTAAAAAATAATAGTTGAGGTGTTAAAGCACCTGCTGAGGGAAAGTACAGGGCCTGGGATTCGAATCCTGGCACCATATGTCATGCCAGCCCCACCCCTGGGCCATGCTGAGATGGTAACTGAGTCTGGGCCTGGTGGCAAAAGTTTGTAATCCCAGTTATTGGGAGGCTGTAAACAGGAGGATTACTATGAACCCAATCTGTGTAGTGAGACCCTGTAGACCATGTATATTCTAAATACATTAAAAAAGAAAAAAGATAGTGTTAGAAATTGAAACAAATAGGAGTAATAATTTATATGCTATTAAAAAGTTTAAACGAACATCAACTTAACTATATTTGTTCTTTTATGATATGCTTTGTTGGTAACTGTTCTTGCACCATTAACTATCCAGGATCATGAATAGGTCTTGCCTACCCAAAGCTTCTCCCTCACTGCATAATGCATGCCAAATGTTTCCCAAGTCTCTCAACCCTACTTAGAATGTGAATGTGGTCAGTCTCCACAATTTTTAACAATGAAAATCCCACATAACAAGAACCCATCTTAGAGAGTGGCCTGTGATGAGGACACAAGCATGCACTCAGTGGGCAACACTAGTATGTCTGCTGGTATTTTGGGAAACAGTGCTGTGCTGGCCTGATATTTATCATTTGTAGACAAGAAAAACTGTTACCTGTTTACTGAAAAGCTATGGCTTTCAGAGTAAATGTTGAGCAGAGACAAATACTCAAACAGAAAGTTCCTATCCATCCAAATATCATGATTATATTTATTCATCCATTTATTTTTTCCAAAAATAATTTTTGAGAACCAACTATATACAGGTACTCTTTTATGCACTGTGCATAATTGAATCAGATAAGATAACCTTCTTTCCCTCTTATAAATTAATGGCTCCAAATACAGTGAATATTTCCATTTGATGCCCAGGTTATGTGTATTTTCTTCAGGTGTATGGTAGCCTGATTGATGTTAGATCCATGCATGAATGCATGATACAGTCTTAGTACTTTCTGAAATTTAGATAAAACAGAGATGTAATTTCATAAAATAGAAGAGAGTCTCAATATTACAGAATAAATAAATAGTATATGCTCTACAAATGTTTATTTGTAAGATCACAAAAGTTCATTATTTTCTAAGAGAAGGAAAATCTTTTCTGAGAAGAGCTCATAAGAGTTTTATAGAAATGAATATTTAAAAATATGTATTTACATAAACACAAGTACATAACTGTGTTTATTTTTTCTAAATGACAAATATCTATATTTGAATCAGATAAGAAGAGCTGTCCTATTTATTCAGATTTCCATCATCAGGCTCTCATGTTGCTCTGAGGCTCCACCATTACCTGGGTCTGCCTTGTATTTTTGTTTTTGTTTTCTTTTTTATTATAATTTTATTTTGAAGAGTTAAAAAAAAAGCAAGAAAAACAAAAGCAAATACAAAATCAAGGTAACAAAACAATACATATATTATAGATTTTCAAAACAGGAATAGGTGATTAACAATGAATGATAAATTATCAGTTTTTATCATCAAATCTGTTGCACAGATTATCAGATACAGTTATGCAAGATGGGACATATGATTGGACATTAAGGCATACTTTCCAAAAATCCTAAATTTTGTGCTTGTCTCTTTTTCTTTCATTACATTTCTCTAAAAAATTTACTTTAAAGAGAGTATAGTAATAATTAATATGACATTAGAAATAGTACCCACATGCCAGGCCTGTATGCTGAAGGATGTTTTGGCAACCAGTCCCCTTGTTATTATTTGATTTTTTAATGACAGTTATTCTTCCTAAAGTAAGATGAACTCTCAGTATTTTTTTTTTGGTGGGCCAGGGATTGAACACAGGCCCTTACATTTGCCAGGGAAGCACTTATTCTACTGAGCCATCTCCCCAGCGCCTCAGTATTGTTTCATTTTGCAGTTCCCTAATGGTCAGCAGTAATGGACATCAATTTTTGTTAATTTATTTATTATTTGTACTTCTTTGAGGAAGTAATTATTTTTTTTGTTCACTTGTTTTGACTGATTCTTTTATTGATCTATTTTTTATTAGAACAAATATTTTTATTCATTTAATTAAGAGAATGTAGCTGTATATCTATCCTACTTATTTTGAATATACAGATACAAAATGGTCATTCATTTGTATTCCTTTTTTTGTTTATTTTTGTCAAAGAATGGTATTCCATTGTCATTTAAATATTGTAGATGCATGAATTCAGCAAAATATTCCAATATAGTCCACTAGCCCATAATAGTAGTGGGTTCTCTGCAGAACCGGCATGTCAGAAGTTGTTGGCTTGAGCCTTTTACAGCTCAGCATATTAATATGGCTTTACTTTTTATACCACATTTTTATACTTTTATGTTGGATGGTTAAGACCAGGATAAAACAAGACCTGTATAACAAGAAATGCAGGTTTTGTATCTGATAAGCTCAGTCAAATCCCCTCAGGATTTGTCCTGCAACAATGTACAGCACCTTGTGGATCTTTTGTCAGTGTCAGCCATGTAGATGAGTCCAATTTGCTCTCTGTGAAAGCCTGAGAGAATGTTTTCTGTTCTTGTGACTCTCCTTAGGCGCATTCTACATTAGTCATGACAGAATTTCCTTTGTCTCTCCTCATCTTATTCTAAACATGCTATAGGATGTTTTGGGGGCTTAAAAAAAAAAAAGAATGTACATGTTTCTGGCCCAGAGAGTTACCCAAAATCATCTTGTTAAATCTTTGAAAAGAGTTCTTTAGCCCAGTTAAACAGCCAAAGAATTTTAGTCACACATTTAAGAACAAATCTACAATATTTATGTTGAGAATGTGTTTGAAATCAGGTATTTCTGGGTCACTTTCAAGCTGAGGGATGAAAGATAAAAGCACAATTTTTAGTAATTTATTGCTTTGTTAGCCTGTGTGTATGCAGAGTTAGGGATGGAGAGCCAGTGCGTCATGCACACCAGGTAATCATTCCACTGCTGAGTTACAGCTGCTTTGCACAGTAGCTTCACTGAGCATACTGAGAAGTGGCTTTTTCCTGTTGCCTTACATTGTTGCATAACCTGTGCGCAACCTTTTATATGAATATTTTATTTATAAATTTCGAGGTTGAAAACTATATACAGGGGCTGCGTAGAAAGCTCAGCTTTCTAGGCGCCTCCCTAGAATGCACAAGGAACCTGGTTTGATACCAAGTAACACATGCCATGCCAGCCCCAACTTGGGCATGTGGAGCAGGCTAGCAAGACACAAGCCTGTAATCCTAGCCCTGGAGAGGCTGAAAAAGGAGGATCACTATGAATCTGAGCTGTGTAGTGAGACACTGTCCCAAATACATAAGAATTAAAAAGAAAGAAAAAATGTGCATAGTCCTTGGGTCAATTATTATTTGAATTAAGTTTTTAAATCTGAGCATCCACTCATACCTGAGTTTCAGTATTTTAGATTCAATTTGCTATCTCTGTAAAATTGTATTACTTTTACCCCCAAGAATACTCAGATCATCTTAATCAAGCTACAGACATTTTCTGCTCTTTTTCTAATGCTACACAGCTTATTCCAGTATTACTCTAGGCAATTTTTTTTCCTTCCTTCCTTGCTTCCTGCCCTTTGACTTTTGTTCATTTCTCCCTCTATTCCCTCTTCCTTCCCCTATTCCTTCTTCCCTTTCTTCTCTCCCTCCCTCCCTCCTTCCTACTTTCCTTCCTTTGTTCCTGTCTCTGTTTACTGCTCTATTACAATTATTCAGAGGAATCGAATCAGTATGATATACTTACTATGAGGAAATGGAATCCTAAAATTCACCAACATGCTATCTGCAAACTGTTGAGGTGATTCTAGGCCAAGCACAGAAGAAAACAGATGTGAATTCTGCTTACAAATATTGAGATTCATTGCAGAGTTAATGAGTCATTCAGCTCAAATGACAAGGTCATCCAATAACACCTTCCCAAATCATCTAAAAGAATTGGTTATCTGGGTAACCCATGGTCAGTGAAGTTGACACATAGCATTAGCCATATCAGACATGGCCTGTATATAATTCTGCATCATTTTAATTCCACCACTTGTTATAACCATCTTTTATAATACCCATAATGTGTACTAGTTAATCTAAAAGTTGTACTATATTTTTCTTTTTAGTACCTTACATCATACAAGATTAAAAAAAAAGGAATTCAACATTTGTTTCCTAAAGTACTGACTAAAGAAGAAATAAACAAAATGTATAGTCAGCAACTTTGTCAGCCTTTTCTTTGTAATATTTTCCTTTCACATGGTTTCTTGTCCTTATTTCTATATTCCTCTCATTCCGTTTGAATGAATTATAAACAGTGTATTTATGTGTTCTTTCTTCTTCCAAAATCAATATTTTTCAGTCCCTTGTAAAATTCTCCATATGTATTTTGCTACCAATGAAGCTGACTGGTGTCTAAAAGTCTTAGAGCAATAAAAGATCACGAGATTTGTCACACCATAATTCAGGCTCCTTAACAGGCACTATATTACCCACACATCCATCATTTGATACACTTTAATTAAGATATTCAATAGGGACAAAAGGAGGGAAGACAGAACTAGCATTAGAAATTAAAGAAGGCCCCTGTTGAATCCTACTAAAAGTTTTTCTCATTTTTAACAAGCTTATAAAATTGTTTTCCTGGAAGACAGATGTAAATATAAGTGATTTGTAATGTTCCCAACCAATAGATATATAAGGTTTTTACTGCCATTGAGATTACAAGAAGCTGAATGGGAACTGCCTAAGAATGTGCCAGACACCTGTAAGTTATGCACTGAAATAATTTAAAGATGACCATACATAATAATTGAGGCATACTCGGCACTTAAATGAATTAATTTATCCTTAATGGTCTTTTGAGCATTAATTAATTCTTATTAATTCTTATTCGCTCTGTAATTAAACACCAATCAACTCTCTACTAGGTTTCAGGGAAGAGAAGATCAATATAAGAATGAATACTCTTACAGAGAGAGCATAGGCAGAAAAAAATTTTGCAGCAACAAGAAAACAGAAAATTGTAACAAACGTAGATTCTAAGGATTAAAAATATTAACTCTTTGCAACATTTCTGTTGGGAGTTATCACGCTGAAAACAAAGTATATTTATTTTTATCTCATAAAATTCAGGTTTATACTCTGCACAGAATGCAAAGCAATATAACTCCATCCAGGAGCAACAAAATGGACAGCAGCCATTAACTGCATCAAATGCAATTGTTACATAGGTCCCTTGTGTCAAAAGGTGTAGAGGTCACTCTTTTAAAAACACAGATTATCCTACAAGTTGTGGTAAGATCCAACTATTCCTTGTAGCCAGCAGCTCTGAATGTGCCTCCTCTCGAGCTTGCAGTGTAGGAGCACAGCAATTTTACCCAGTGAATTGGATTCTGTGGAAGAGAATAAGAGAAGAAAGCCAATCAGTTACTATCTGTCCTTCCTCATACCATTACATCTGATATACATGGACTTCCAAGTATTTCCCTGCCTTCTTATTAACTAAGAATGTATCAGAAAAAAAAAAAAAAAAAAGCTCAGGTCACTCAGCAGCTAGAAGCTATCAAACACTTGTGAGTTCTTCCATCTGTCTATGGTTGGAAGGGCCTAGTATTCACCATGGACCCAGCACAGGATCAAAGAACAGACAGCACCAGCCTCTGGAGTTAACACCTGACTCTCTCCAACCTTTGCTTCTGCTTTTCAAGTGCAGACAGTGAGAACCTGGGGAAGATATAACCCTCAGGGCTTCAAGTGCTAAAACGAGACCAGTAGGCAAGTAGGATATTTAAAAATTCAGAGGTTAACAAGGAAAATACTAATCTTTTTTCTGTTGATTTGGAAGACAATGCAAACATACATCTTCATACTGGCAGCAGAGTTCCTATCAATCACAATCACACCAGTTCTCAGATCAAAGATCAGGAAATAATGACATGGGAAAATTAGAAACACGGCTGAAAAGGACCAGTCTTCACTGATCAAGACACATCCAAGTCAATGAGATGTGTTTAACCTACAAAAGGCTAATGGCTTCCGGACTGCTCTATTAGAGCAGCTCTGAGTTGTCTAAGTGCCCATAAAATGAGCCTTTGGTTTATATATGAAATCTTTCTATGGTGACATAGTATTGAATCTGATGAAAAATGTTCCAGTAGACTGTGAATCAGAAAGAAATACATACATTTAAGCATTAATATCTCTTTAAAACATCATTAAAATCTATTTGCATAAAGAAAGTTAGTTATTAATTTACTGTTCATTTGGTACAGAGTATCAACAAATTTCTTGCCCTTAAGAATATTGCCACATATTAAACATAAACATTTCTACTGACTTCAACCACCACCACATGCACAAAAGAAGAGTAAAATACTAGAAAATTCTAAGTGAGGCATAATGAATTCATATTTTTAAAATATGATGATAAGTTAATCATATTTTTTGGAAATACGAATGTTGCTTATATGTGGGAGATGATTATTTCAACTGTAGAAATTATGGTCTCTTGTAATATACAATTGAATTATGCTTTAGCCTGTTTTCCTTTTTGTTTGTCTTTCTTTCTTTCTGACAAATTACAAAGTCACAGGAAGATTCACTTAGGGAAAAACAAACACATGAAACAATGTTTTTCTTTTGCTTATAGGGTCAATTTATGGATGAAAAAAGTTGAAATGCATATTTAAAGATAAGACTAAACAGTTGAAGTAACTAAAGGAAATTCTGTCTCTTTTGCCCTTCCCCTTCTTTAGACAGTCCATCATTAATTAGCCAGAAAACAGTTACATGTTTGGAAGATCTCAAGCCTGTGTCCATCCCTAGACAGCACAGAGCCATTCAACCTAGGGTTTGTGTCTTATGTGTGTGCCCCATTTAGACTAGAAGAATGTTCAAAGGTAAATATTTTCTTAATTTCTGACAGAGTGTGCGTTAGCATTAGGAAATTTTTCCTACCGGAAAGATTCCTTGGTGTTTTTGTTGCTATTGTTGTTTTGAGACAGATAGCCTCACTGCATAGCCCAGGCTGGCCTCAAACTCTCAGCGATCCTCCAGCTCTAACCTCTCAAATGCTGAGATTATAGGAATGTGAAACACTTCCTAGATTTTCCATGTTCTTAGCTATCATGATGTGAGATTGTGACTCTGTCTAGCAGCAAGTCAGGCAACCAATGTATTTGCACATCTAAAATGAAATTCATTTAAATATAAATAATGTATGTTAATGAATAAGTTTATTAGCACTCAATTTTATGTTTTAACTGACACTTTTCAGGGACTGACAATCAGAGACAGGTAGACATAGACCATATCTTCTTTGAGAACATTAGACTGTTAACAACCGGCTTGGGCTTCTTATTTAGTGGGTAACAATAGAATAACCATATTTAAATCATTACATAAGGAGATGAAATTAGATTTGTTTTGCATCCAACAGACCAATATTAAATATTTTAATATTGTTATTCCTAAATGCAATATTATGATAATACCTTAAATAATACTAATTCATGTGCATATGAGGTTCCCATTTTGGTGAGTCACTGCAATTAGATCAATAATTGGAATAAGACAGTTGCTCTCATTAGAAAAAGACTGGACATTAGAATAAATCAGCTTCTTCCTATATGCTGACCAGAAGCACGCGATAGACTCTGCTTCTTTGGCTCTACCCTGCCTAAGCAATGAAGACATTCATGAACATGGTGAATTCGATTGAGTAATTCAATTGCATGTAATCAGATAAGAGATGATTAAGGAAAAGAAAGCAGAGAAAATAAGGAAATGACCAGGGTGAATATATATGAACACATGGTACAGGCAGGCTAAAAACCACAGTGACAATGGACTGAAGGAATGTGAAACTAGCCTTTCAGTGCAAGTTTGTGAGGCTTATCCACTGGGTCTGACTGGGAATATTGGCTTATGGCCAGAACAGTAAATTTACTGCATCAATCATCAAAGCACCTCTGCATTTGAGAGTTACAAATGAGACAGACAGCTTATGGTAGAAAGAGTCCATGTCCTCTTATGTCAAGCTGTGAATGATACCATTCATATTTGACTCTGGAACCCTCCTTCAGCTTCAGAACTTAGATGTTCTCTCAGGTTCACTTCTGAGGCTGGTCTGGTATCCACTAAACAAACTCTCATTGGGCCGGCGAGATAGCTCAGCAGACTAAGCTCCTGCTTAGGCAAGGATAGGGACTAGGGTTAAATCTGGGCATGATACCAGGTGTGGTGCCCCAACACTGGGGAGCCTGAAAATAGGAGGCTTGTTATGAGTCCAAGCTGGATATTGAGACCCTGAACCCATTAAAAAAGAAAAGAAAAGCCTCTTATTTTCCTTTGGTATCTGATAGACTGAATAGATGGATTTTAAGGTATTCCTGAAAAACAGAATTTGGACGTCAGGGAAAGTAAAAAAAGTATGCGAGCAGTAGGTATCTCATAGTTCACTTGCACTGCAAAGCTCCTTGTGTCCTCAGATGAAGATTTACATAATTTCTGAAGAATAGTTCAGAGTAAGACATCCTTAACATATAATAATAGATAAGAAGACATAAAAATGGCAAAAATGGAAATCATGTTTAGAACTAGCAAAAGACAGTTCGTTTTTGACTCTTGTGGGCCAACTATAGATATTACATGATACTTGGAATAGCATTTAAAAATAAGAAAGAATAAGCATGCTGGTTGTTCTTTTTCAGCATTACATAAGACACACAGAATTTTGCTGAGCATGGCTAACAAAAATTATCTAAAAAAATAGTACAAGCAAAAACTTCTCATCTACTATGACTTTTTAGAAAAATCTCTAGTATTTATTGTTTTATTAATTTGCTTGAGTTTATGCTAAGTTGGTATTGATTGAACTAGACAGAGAGAGAGAGAGAGAGAGAGAGAGAGAGAGAGAGAGAGAGAGAGAGAGAGAGAGAGATTGGCCTTGACACTCTCATTTTAAAATGTTACCAAAAGAACAAAAAAAGAGAAAGAGGAGGAAGGAAGGGAGAAAAGATTCCATACAAATTATTATCCAGGCTATATTCAGTTATGTAAGAAATCCTACATTCTACACAACTGAGAATAACAATCTATGTCCAAGTTTAATCTGTTAAAGCAGTTATTAAAGAATACTGCTGGTGACTTCCTCTTTTCCAGCTGGAACCATGAAGGGTACAGAAGAGGAGAAAAAGAAGGTTCTTGCTGTGCCAAAAACACTTAAGAAAAAGTGAAGACATTCCTCAGAGTTGAGGATAATGCACCTAAAAAAGAAGTTTGCCAAGAAAATGCTTTGCAAGGCAAGGAGGAAGCTCATCTATGAAAAAGCCAGGCACCATCATAAGGAATACAGACAGAAGTACAGAACTGAGATCTGAATGGCTAGGGTGGTTCGAAAAGCTGGTAATTTCTACATCTTTACAGAGCCCAAACTGGCATTTGTCATCCGGATTAAGGGTATCAATGGTGTGAGCCCAAAGGTCCGCAAGGTGTTGTAGCTTCTTCACCTTCACCAAATTTTCAATGGTACCTTTATTAAGCTCAATAAGGCTTCATTAACATGCTGAGAATTATGGAGGTATGCATTGCAAACCTGAAGTCAGTGAATGAACTAACATAAAAGCATGTCTATGGCAAAATCAATAAGAAGCAAATTGCTTTGATAGATAATTCATTGATTGCTCAGTCTCTTGGTAAATATGGAATCATTTGCATGGAGGATCTGATTCATGAGATATATAGTATTGGAAAACACTTCAAAGAGGCAAGTAACTTCTTGTGGCCATTTAAGTTGTCATCTCCAAGAGGTGGAATGAAGAAAATGATCACCCATTTTGTGGAAGGTGGAGATGTTGGAAATAGGGAAGACGAGATCAGGCTTATTAGAAGGAAGAACTAAGTCAGCTTCATCATGGTGTTTTTCTGATTTGGTCAGTTAATGAAGTATCTGCTTCCAAACTGAAAAAAAAAAAAACATGTAAAGACTACTGCTAGAGAAAATAAGAATTCTACTAAATGACCACAATGTTTCATTAAACTCAAACGTCTTCAGTCTCATTTTTTCTCTCTAGATTAGGCCTAGAAATTGAGGCAGAATAATCTTTTCCCATCTGGGATGGTTTCCTGTGCTGGTTCTCTCTCACTTGTGAAGAGGCAGTGCCTTTAGATACATGTACCTTGGTTCACTAGGACTGACAACCAGGCTTTGCTGCACTGCCAGTTGTCAGTTGTGCTGGTTTGAGGGATTTTGTTTTTTTGCTAGCCCAGACTGCCTTCAGCGTGGGTCTAGTGTGGCTTGTGGAGTCAGGGTTAAGCCACTGCCCTCTGAGCCTGAATGAATTTGCCCAAGCAGGCATTTTAAACAATTGTGCTAACTCACAGACCCCCAAAATCGCATTAGGATTTTTCTTAAGTTGCACTAGCTTGAGTTAGCTTCATCACTTCTCTGTGACCTAAAAGTTGGCAACAACTTTATAGTTCATCCCATAAGTTAAATTGAATTGTATCCTCCAAAATATTATTTTTCATTCCTTAGAACATGACTATAATTGGAAGTAAGGCCTTTATAGAAATGAACAAGTTAAACTGAGGTGATTGAATGATCCTTAGTCTGAAATGGTCAGTGTCCTTCTAAGAAAGAAATGTGGTTAAACACGGAGAAAATACAATGTGAAAATGAAGAACTAAGAGATGACAGATTTCCATTATTTGTCATGCAATTTGTGGTCTCTCATTATACCAGCCATAAAAAGCTGATATAAAGTTATGGCAGAATCTGTGGACTGATAAATGAGAAAAACTTAGCAGAAGCAGGGTGGCATCTCAGTAAGTCACTAACACCACCGTTATCATGAGTGCGTAGCTCTAGTCAAGCTAAATTTTAATCCTCCATGTTCTGTGCCTATTGCTTCAGATTAACACAGGGGAACTGACCTGTCATTAGGCTCCTTAACCATGTATTTGATTGATAGACTTACAAAACGGGTCAGGGGATTTGGCCGGGGAGAGATGCCCAGGTCTGTGCCATGATGCGTGACCCTCATTGGTCTGGATCCAATAGGGGTCCTGTTCTCAGACTTCACCGATCAATCGTGTCACATATGTAGGCACCATGTGTGCACGCTTTTCTCTGACGCAAAGAACAGGCACACACACTGCCACAGATAGATCTAGCTCTTTGTTAGACGGAGTAAAATCAAATAGGGTAGAAAAAAACAAAGGGACAGAAAATAGTAATTTCTCTAGCCTCCCAACACAAGGGCTAACACAAAGGCTTTGGCCCGGTACTTATCACTACTATTGACATAGCATTAATGCAGAAGCTTATTTCCAAACTTACCCAAGAAAAGGAAGTGCTTAGGACCAGCTGCTTAGCACAACACTGTCCTGTTGTGACTCATCCTGTGGTCACTCAATATTCTATGGCTTACTGTCTCCATTAATAGCATGGAACCTTCTTTAGTGGGAATGGGCCACTGTCATTGAATGACTTTCCAATTGTATCTACTAAACAATTTTCTGAAAATCTCAAGACTTTTTCCTCTGTCTGTGGTGTTTTCTTTCTTCACCACTTCCAGATGTTAACTGGTGTCACATGCAGCTGACATGAAGCATATCATCCTTATAAGTGAGCATAAGCATAGTTTTGGCCAGTGCATTTGGGAATTCTACACGGAAAGGAATTCGTATCTCCCCCACCCCCCAGTCAGCCTACTCAAACAAATTTGAGAATGACACTCTGGAAGGGGGAAGAAGGGGGTAGGACACCAGTCTTCCTGCAGGATCACTGACAGTGCATGGTATGGGTGTCTAACTGTCCACATTTCTATATACTTTGTTTAAAATTTCCCTAAACAGCTTTCATTTATAAATTTATTTTTAGACAAATTGTACTAAGACTTTTGCTAGTGTCTTTAATTAAATATCTAAATATCATGAAGACTTTTGTGATGTTTCAACTCTTCATGAATCTTTTGGCCTTTGTTTACATTTGTTGCTAGAATCTTGAAAATGCACTTACAATGTCTCTCAAATATACTTGTATTATTGAACTCTTACCAAAACAAACAAATAAAAACTCACCTTCATGGAAGGCTGTTAACATTTCTGTATGTTAGAAGCCACAATTTATCTTTTTATTGTTTATACTATATTAGATATAAACATACAGACATAAACATGCAGACATGTATAAATATATATGTATCTATATTTATAAATACTTTTATGACACTATAAACATTATTTCAAATGAAGAAAATTGCTTTTTCTATTTTAAATAATGGAGAACATTTCAATGACAAACAAATTATATACAAAGTACTTGGGTCAAGCTAAATTATCAAATACAAAATTATCTTAACTTTTTATTATATACATTCATTCTTATATCGAGGACAGTTTGATTATACTCATAATATTGAGTACTGATTCTCTGCCTGTGTTTTTAAGGTATAAGGTGAATAAAATAGTTTGCAATCGTGGAGACTGGAAAAATGTAAAATCTATAGCAACAAAAATGACTATTTAAGGGATAGTAACAAAATGAATTTAAAGTACAGTCAATTGGGAGTTTTTCATGACATTCATGCTTAATTATAAAGGAAGTTATACAATAACAATGAGAACAAATACGTTTGAGCTGGTCTCTTCATGATGTTTATCTGTTATATAGTTAATATTATATTCTATTAAGTAGGCCTTTTAGAGGCAAAAAATTTAATTTATACTTGTAAGTGAATTTTTACATAAGGTCACTACTGTAGTAGAAATATTGCACAATATTAAAAGATCAGGAGAAAGATAAATAACTTTGCCTGCAGTTGCAGTGAAAGGCTTTTCAGCAAAGCTAACATTCAAAGTACATCTTCACAACTAAGGAGAGTGCAAAGCTAAGGTGCGTGACTCCTACCAGGGAGTTCCCATAATTGGAGGGCAGAATAGGAGTGTAGGTCTACATGACACATGCAAAGAAAGTCTCTTGTGGATGGGCATAGTGTAGAGGAATTTTTAACCTCCTTCTTCCTTTGGATGATGAATGTTCTAGTCCATACTTTATGTATTTATTACTGAATAAAAAGTGTCCAACCGTACATAGGTTTAGCATTGCTGGTTATGAGAATGATATATTTTGTCAGATTCACTAAAATTTATGGCACACAAGTCTGAGTTGACTCCTTGTAGCATTAGAGATGAAAAAAAA
Source organism: Ctenomys sociabilis (assembly GCA_004027165.1). Lineage (NCBI taxonomy): Eukaryota > Metazoa > Chordata > Mammalia > Rodentia > Ctenomyidae > Ctenomys > Ctenomys sociabilis. Next base: position 41,013 of record PVKA01015876.1, read on the forward strand.
AAAACATTATACTTACCCCCAACACTTGATATCCAGAGATAATTTGGAGAGGAAAGAAATATGGTTCCATTGAGGTATACAGACTTTATTGATAAAAAGGAAAAAGAATAAAAGATATATAATTTGTTGATTCCTGCCCCTTCTTATCCTGATGAATGTATTAGGAGATTAAATTGATTTACCACTATGATTTAGATAAAAATATCATTAATTTTTGGTAAGTTCTGGAAGACTGTGTGAAGGATGAATTTGGCCTCGCATCCCACACCTTCTTAGTCTTCTCCACACTACAAGGGCAGAGATGCAACCCTGAAATCATAGAAGTCCTGCTAGTATCACCCTACTATTTGGGAAGCTGCACTCCTCCATCCTATCTGGTCATTCATATCCAGTCATTCGTGCTTCCAGGTTTACTGTTGATTTCTCTATTTTTTAGAAGCCTGGATTTTTTTTATGTGGCCAGCTCAGTTGAGCCACAGTCCCTGCATGCTTGCCTAAGCTCACCTAAGCATGTGCTTTAAACTCCTGAGCTATCTTGCTGGCCAAGCCTGGCGTTTTTAAAACTTGAAGAATGGCTATTTTGTACCAAAATAAAATATAGAGACTGTGTACGGTGTCATCTGTATTATGCAGGAGAGCTTAACATGTGAATTCGATGACAGATTCACTGGCTTGGGGCCAATGTCAGCCTGAATAGGATAATTCCTTTGTAGATCGTACTCTGCCGGGTTCCCATAGTGCACATAGGCATGGTGACGTCCACTCCCCGCGGCTGCTCAGCTCTGACTCTGCATCCTGAGCTATGATAAATACCAGTCTTTTCACCTTCAACAGCTGCTGTCTTTCAGTTTCTTGGCATTTAACCCATGCAAAAATCAGAAAATGCCTTCAAGAAAACAACTAGAGTGGAAGATGTTCTTCCAAATTAGTGAGCCTAAACCCAATTTTATTGTTATTTTCCCCATATCCTTTAAGATGCTCAGAATATATGCTTTTGGCTTTTTGTTTGATATTCATTCACTTCTCTGGTCCCAAGTCACTTAAGAGTCAGAAAATAGTCTCGGGGAAACAAGTGTGCAGGATAAGTGACATCTTCATAAACAACTTCACCTCTTTCCCGGAAATGTTAACCATAAATAATATGACAGAAATCATGTAAAACCTTCCTGAAGAACAGTAATTTTGGAATTGGCTCAACTTCTTTTGTATTCAAGTTGTCCAGTGCACAGAACATCCCCAGCAGCAGAGGGTCAACCTGAGTCATTTCACCCAAGGTAAGTGTATGGCTACATGAATGAATTCATCACCAAATCAAGCATTGTAGGATTTTTCAGGGTTGACTTAGATTGAAAGATAAGATTTTGAGGTGTAATACCTCACAAAAGGGGGATTCGAGGCCATAATACCAGGTGCACATTTAAGTTTACAGAGGCTTGGTGTATGCTGGTGTGTGTTCAGATGATAAGACCTGAAGAGTGTGGGACAAGGGCAGTGGGCACTTCTGTGTGCACTAAAACCATTGCATTGAGGTGTAAGCTATACACAAAGCGCGTCCTCCTCTATGTTGGTGCAGTTACTCATTTCACTTGGTGTGCAATATTTCATGTCTCTGTTAATGTGTCACCATTAGTTTCCCTCAGCCTGCTATTATGTGTGATCAAGATCACAGCTAAAAGGCCATGCTTTTTTATAGGGCAGTGCAATTCAGTCTCTTTTTTCATTTAGAATAATGAACTTCTCAGGTCATATAAGAACCCCATAGTCTCTTTTTCTGTGGTAGAACAGACATTACTAAAGACATCACTACTTATACATTAGATATAATGGGGCTACAGCTCATAAAATGCTCCTCTGCACTGAAAAGTGATCTATACCTTGCAGGTGGAAAGGAATAGGTAATCAGCTGTCCCCTTTCCTTATGAGCAAACGTGAAGTATGTTTATTCATCAAAGGTAGAAGAATAAAACTACATCTACCTCCAGTGCCCTTTTGAAAACTTTCTGACAATTGGCCTCAATTTACACTTTTTAAACATACAATTTGTTTCAAAAGTTACACTATTATTTGTAGATTTTGTGTATATTGTATGACTTTTTTTTATTTGTGATAGTTTTAATAATGCTTTCAATTCAGAATTTTTCAAAGATTCATGGGTTAATAATTTAGTTGGATCATTTAATACTCCATAACTAGATCTTATAGTATGGTAGTGTATCCTAATAGTATCTTAGTTTAATGATAAGTGAACTTTGTTAATCTAATCCTGTGTAATTCAGGAAACTGCATGTCTTCCTGTTAATGCCTTTCAATGATAATAATGGAAATTTATATTAATTAAACTTCTTCCATGGAAGATGAAGCACTCCTGATGGCTGCTTTAAATCATCAGAAGAACTGTGGAAAAATGTAAGATTCCTCCTGGCTGAAGCGGACAGCCATCAAGTGCACTGTGACTGCACAGTGGCTTTTCACTCAGAGCATCCAAGATCAGCTCACCTACTGGAGAGCTGGAACACAGCACAGTGGGCAGGTAATGTGGCTTGGTTTGGCCCATTTATTAATGATTATCCAGTGGAGGCCAACCATGTGCACCAGAAAATGAAGATCAACCAGGGCTTGCTACTTGGAAATTCTTGCTATTTGGTGTCCACATTTTGATAGGTGAAACAAAAACAATGCCTAAAACATATAGTATGTTAGATGGAGGGTATGTATAATTGATAGGGAAGAGAGAGCAAAAAAGAACATAGCTGCTTTTGCATATAGGGGCTAATTTTAAATAAGGGCTCTTGGGTAGGATACTTCAAAAAGGAAGTAACATTTGAAGAGATTATTCAACAAGGTGAATCCAAGAACTAAACATTTCAGCTAACCAAAAGCAGAAGAAGCCAGAGAAGTTTGTGAATATGTAGTCTCAGCAGACCCACACATTCTTCAGCCATACTACAGTCTCTAAGGTATGGAAACAATGGAGCCTTATGGTCAGAGAACTGATGAGATTTGATGCACTGCTGAGACTACAGAGCAGTGGCTTTCTAATGACCAGTGAGGAAGATACTGTTATAAGCTTGTCAAGAAATCATGGAGCCTGGTAAAAGAGTGGACAGAGTAGAGATGCTCAGAGTTGGTCAGCTAGAGCAGATAAATTGAAGGTTAGGCAGTGAGAATTTACTTATAGAGTATGTGTAGGGAGAGAGACGAAGAAAATGAGAGAGACAGAGACAGAGACAGATCCAAAGCATATAGACAGAGAGGGAAACAGAGAATTCAAAAATGGTTGCAATATATGCTGTTTGACCAGTTGAAGGGCTGGAGCAGGAAGTAGGTGTTCAGTGGAGAAAGAAAGATTACAACAGATGAAGGGATATGAGGAGTAGGAACCCCAAATGGGCCCTGATTCTCCCAGAGGTTCTTGCTGTGGCAGAGTTCCTGCCCTTAAGAATGCAAAATGTTTTTTCCACTTACCTGAAGACTGCTCAAAAATCAAGAAAATGAGCTGTTATGACTCAGAAGCCAAGGGCAGAGCAAAGAGAAGAGGTTCAACCTGAAACCACTTTGGGTGGCAGTCTGTAAAGAACTGTGCCCTTTCCTGTGTTACTAGACACTGTGAGTCACTGTAACCTGGTACACTGCTCAGGAAAGGCAAATACGTTGTTCTGAATGATTTCAGGCTGCAACTCTTCCCTCATGGAAGGAAAACCACATTGCCTACCAAGGCACATACAGAAGTTATACTTCGGCCTTAGTTAACAATACCAAAAAAGAACTATAAATGAGTTTAAATTGCAAAGCTATGTGATTCTTCAGCAGTACGAATCAGGAAAGTTCTCTATTGTTTCTTTGAATATGAATGCAAAGAGAAAGATCACCGTTTTGCAGTGGACAGGAGCTACTTGGGACGTTGGACTTCCTCTGAGAAGGAGTCTTATGAAAGATACTGCCTGTCCCCATATTCCTCCCTCCCTTCTCCTCAAGACAGTCTTGGCAAAATCCTGGCATCATCAATTACTCTTTTGTGAATCTGAAAGCATTTATGATAGGGAGAAATTTAAGATGAAACTTACTTATGAAATTTCTTATGAAAATTTCTTTGGGAAGATTAACTCATCAACCATTTCTCAGATAGCCTTTCAAGTAGAATCACTGACAAGATAATTGGGGAGTTTTCTTGGAATTGGGCAAAGGCAAAGGGCCAGCTTACTATAAACAGATAAAGTACGTTGCTAAGAGGCAGCAAGAAAGACCTCGCAGGTGTGTTTGAAGTACTTTGCTTTGACACTCCCTGGCCACCCCCAGTGTTGGCAAGTGAGAAGAGACCCTAATTCCTTCAGATTCTCTAGCTTTGTTTTGCTTCTTTGTCTCTGAAAATCAACCCCAAAAATATTAAAAATTGAATTTAACTGCTCTTAAATTTTAAATTATACCAAAAGGAACAGAAACATTTTCTAGCACAGCAAACTGGAAGAGAGATGTTCAGAAAGGCAAAGGAAAATGTTATCATTACACATCTGCAGCTTCCCATAGAAGAGTTCAATGCTTGAAGCCAAATATTTCTACTACATTCCACAGAGCTCTCTTTATCTGTGTTCCACAATATGCCCTTAGCTACCTATGAACATCTGGGCCCAATTATAGCTGTTGATTTTATTCTAAAATCCTCATGGTAAATATACTTTCTGATTATCTTGGTTTTTACCTCTCCCTAACTCTTGTCCACAGCCCTTGTGTTTTACTAAAATTCTTTTCAGTGGTTTCATTTTTCTTTAAATAGGTCAGAATGTAATTTTACATTGTATTTTACTTTAATTTTTATTGAATTATTTTCAGTGGACAGCTGCTGTTACCTAGCAAGTAATAGTTTTAAATACTTTCTGGAGTAGCAGAAAGTTAACCAATTGCCTTACATATAGCATCTAATTACATGTCTCTGTTGCATAAAAATAAGAATGATGTAGCTGTTCATCTCAAAAGATCAGTGACTATAACCCAGTGATGTCATTAATGGATAAATGCTTAGCGCACTAAGCTTCAAGCTTGTTTCTTTCCTAGAAGCTAAAATAATCTTAAACTATGTAAATATGTACATCACAGACATCCTACCCTTGTGTGGCAGCAAAAACATTGAACTGAAAATTCACACTTCACAATTACCTGCCTATATGACCTGATCTGAGTGACCTTTCTGAACTTCAGTTTCTTCACCTAGAAAGTGGAGGATTGTAAAAAAATCAGTATTGTTACATTAATTCTTTCTTGGGTCTCTCTTCTTGCAATTTAGCTGTTGAAGCTACTATACAATTCCATATGGTTTTAAAGCCACAGATCAGGGAAATTTCTGAAGCTTTTCTCTTAATTCCAGAATTCCAGAATCCTGTGATTAAATCAGCACCTCCTTATAACAAGGACACCAGTATGTCTTCCCTAGAGAAAGGTTCTCCTTTACAGTGCTTAGAGACCAGGAGCACATAGGGTCATATTTTGGAGACCCTATGTCCTCAGCTGTAAAGCAGTATGACAGCTATTCTTAAATGTTATTTTAGATGGGTTATAAGACTTCTGCAAGGGTGGCTGGGTGCTGAGAGTGCTGGCCTCATAGGTGGATTACGCACCGATGCACTCACACTAGACAGGCTCTCTGGAAGTGTGGCATAGTAAGGAGGTGACTCATGGGCACATGATGCTAGGACTTCCCCCGCCTTCTAGCCCATTCCTCCCTTGCTCTCTGTTTCCTGGACTCCAGGAATCCAGTTGTCACACTCTTCTCCCTTAGGGTTTCTTTCTTGAAACTAATATGTGAAACCATAAGTCAAATAATCCTCTCTTCTTTTAATTAGTGGGCATCAGGTATTTTGTACCAGAGACAGAAATGAAGAATAAGATAAGTGGGAACATTGCCTGATAGGGAAATTCCACAAGGGCTAGTGTGCAAAATACCCAGCCTATGGGCTGTGAGGAACGAAAAATAAGCAGAATGCTTGCCGAGGCTTCCAATGTGATTTAATCAAGTGACATCCTGTTATATAAAGTGTACTTCAGAAAATTCTCTCAGATAAGTCTCTTTAATCACTGATAGGATTAATCCAAAATAAAGTTTTCTCCACATGACTTTAAATTTTTCAATATCTTTCCGAAAAAAATGTATAAAATGGTATTTTTAATAGAGCTCTTTGACATGCTATTATTTTAAATATAGCTATTTGGAAAATTTCCTACTTGAAAACTATTTCCTATTATGAGCCAAAGGGTTAAAGCTTTTTAAAAGGTGCATCCACAGCAGCATACATTGTATGTGATAGCTATAAACACTTTCTATAGAAGTCATTTAAAGAAGTCAGAGTTCTCTAAGCAAATTTAAATTTACAGTGTCCACTTAGCTGGGGCTTCCACAAGGGGAGAGTACTGAATTGTGTCCATACTAAGCATCAGATTTACAGGGAAAGCAGATGAGAAATTAGAAAAGGTACAAAAAATAGCAGAAGTGGCTTTTGAAAGGCTGTAGCATTTTACATCAAGAAGACTTTCTGGTTAGATAATGGACATCAGAGCTGAGGTCCTACTTCAGGCAGAAGGAAGGGAGGAGGTGGTATCGGAGTGTGGCACAAAGGGGTCAGATGACAGGTGATTGAGACAGTGTGGAGCTATTTAAAATATAACTTAGGGAAAGAATTAGAAATTGGAAGATAAGTGCTGTGCACCAGCACAGTGGTTGGAAGTGTACAGAAGAGTATCTTAGCTGTGACTCCTGTGTAGGCCCAGTAACATTACTAAGAGAACAGGTTCTGGGCACCTTTCAGAGTCAGGAAGCTGAGGATCTCAGGCCAGGCTCTTCCTGGCCCAAACTGCCACCCTGAACTGAGATATAAAGCAAATCCTCTCCCCCATCTAATGCTCTTGGCTTCCCAGATTCATCTTCTTCAGGAAGAACTGATCCGGCTGTACCATCCTCACCTGCACAGCTCAGTTTAAGAGTCATCTCGCTAAGACAGACTAGCAGGAATCCTCCCAGGATTGATATCTGAGCCTCCTAAACATCTGCTCAGAATCCTCATGCTCCACCCTCCGCACTGAACATCTTGCTCCGATTTCAGCAAACTCTTGTTATTCTATTTATTTGTACTCACTGCAACAGAGAAGATCCTAGGCTTATGACTGTCCTGTGGATGTTATCCCACAGACGATAAGCCATATATTCATTCATCAAAAACTGTGCTCATCTGACTTTAGCTGTATTCTCCAAACATCTGTGGCCCTTTCAGTATGTAGTTGTACACAATCTTAAGCAATTTTTTTCTTAAAAATTAAAATAAATATGCTCTTTTGGAGCACTTTTAAGATTTTCTTGTTACCTAGCATACTACTCATCATGTAATTATTCTCCTGAGTGTCAAGCCAAATGCATTTCATGCTTTCAAAATTTTTCTCATACTTTAAATATATAAAACACATCAAGGTTTATTTTCCATTAGATCATTCCACAATCTATTTAGGCCACTGTCTCTTTTTCCTAAACCTCCTGGGGAGGTCTCTGCCTTCTCTTTGCAGGAGCAGTCACGCTGTGCTCCAGAGCTCTGCACACCACCCCTATAGCGTACTTCTTGCTCCAAAATAGGCCAAACCTCCTGGAATATGTGCTTTTATCTGCAGTGATTGGGGAAGCTTTGAATCAATAATGAGAGTTAATAACTCATGTCACGTAAAATCCTTCTTGTGTCTTATAATGTGCTAAACTTAGAGAAATAGCATATCGTATTTATAAGGGAAAGACTGATCTTGGAAGTTTAAGAAAGCATAAACAGTTTAGGAGACACTTCTGCCCAAAACACTACTCATTCATGGCATACCACGCAGGTTCTTTTGTAAGACTCTGACCTAAGACAGCTTGGATATCAACATAGAACGTAGGTAGCTGATAACAGATCACTCCCCTAGCAGACACAAGGCTCTGAGTTTTTTCTATTCCTAGCATGGCAAAATCGAGGGACCCAAAGAAATGATTCCTTAGGCATTTTCTATAAGAGCAGATGCAAATATCTCCAAATGAAAAAACAAAAGACTAAATTTTTAATGTATCGACTATAAACCCATTCCAAAGTAAATTAAAATCCATTGGAAAGGAAAAGCACAAGGGATGATAT
>PVKA01015877.1:0-49099 GCA_004027165.1 Ctenomys sociabilis
ACGCACAAACACCCGTGTCCTGCTCTTACCCAATACCAAAATGCAGAAATTAGCATCACAGCTTCGCACTGTCTGTTTCCTAAGGACTGGAGACCCGTGGTGATGCAAGAGCACGCGGCTAGCAGACCAGCCCCTCCCTGCCGAGGCTGCTTTTGGGGTGAAGGATGGACTGGGCTCCAACCTCTCAGGATTTGCAGCCTCCAGGGCAGCTGTTGCTCATGCACCCCGCTGCCCCTACGCTGAGCTGAGACCAGGGCCTCCTCCCAGGGTAGGGGCGGTTTCGCTTCATCTCAAGCAGGACGAGCTGAGCCCAATGATTCAAAGTTATACAGAAGCCCCCATGGCCCTGGATGCACCACACACACAGCAGGGCAGGGGCTGCTATCTCAGAGAGTGGGTGGCCTCTGAGGACCTTGGAGCGGAGCAGGACCAACACAGCGGGGCTGGCCAGCCACCCACCTCCACCTTCCACCTGTGCCCTCAGGCTAGGGAGCAGGTGGCTGCTGGGTATGACCTGCACAGCTCCTTCTTCCCCAGGAGGGGCAGTGTTTGGAGCAGGTGACAGTCACCTGGGAGAAGCATGCAGGACACTCAGGCCTCCAGAGAGCAGTGCGTCCCCTGGCACTAAGGCCTTGAGGCTCCCCACCTGGGACAATTGGGGGCACCACAGGCCAAGCATTCCCTCTCTGTCTGCATAGCACCTCAACTGCAGTCTCAGTGCACTGCCTCAAGGGACCTGCGCGGGGAGGCCAGCGCTCCAGGATCCTGGCCAGGACCACACACAGCCACAAGGAGCACCTGGCCCCAGGGGTGACAACATTGGGGGCCACATCTCAGGATGAGGCAGAGGCCTCCAAAGTGTCTGGCACCCACAGGGAATGGAGGGCATCTTCTGTGAGCTGTATGGAGAACTGGTGACAAGGACCTGGTGTCACAAGCCAGTCATATACCCTTGGGGTCCCTTACCTGTGCTTCTCCTGGCACTATAGGGGAGCAGGACCGAGTCCTCCTGTGCGGCCTGGCTGCTGGAGGGGGCTGTGGCCACAGACACTGCACCATGGGTGGTGCTCATCTCACAACGTCCGGGTAGGGACCAAGGCCGCACTGTCCCTTTGGGGATGGAGGCTGGGAACCTTATTCTGGAGACTGCCTCAGGGCAGGAACTAGGGAAGGGACCCCAGCAAGCAGCCTGGCTGTAAGCAGGACCAAGAGGATGCACCAGACCCACAGCTGCTGGGTGGCTCTGCTCGGCAGCCCGGGGGGCCAGGCCACGCAGTGTGGACCTCGTGCCTGGAGCTCAGTGGGAGGTCAGAGTCTTGGGGCATGCTGCACGGGTGCTGCCAGGACACAGGCACTGAGAGGACCTCAGGCCAGAGAGGTGGTGGCAGTGGTGGGCAGCTATGGGTACCAGGGAGCACCTCAGACTTGGGTCCAACTTGGTGGTGAAGGGAGCACACAGGGGCTGGGCCCTGGAATCTGAGCAGACAGGGAAGCAAGTGAGAAAAGACAGGGCTGAGGGGCGCCTCCTCCAAACGGTGAGTCCCAGGCCTGTCCATCCGTCTGTCCTCCCCCCGCAGTCACTGCTGCTGCTCTGACCTTCGGGGCCGGAACCGCCGCGGGCCGGTTGCCTTCCTTGTGGCTACAGCTGCCGTGAAGCCCACCAGGCAGCACAGGGACATCGTGCTGAGCTTGAGCGTGTCCAGCCAGCCGGGCGAGGCTGCTTGCAGGTAGCGCTCGGCCAGGTGCAGCCCCAGCAGCAGAGCCCACAGGCAGGCAGAGAAGGCGTCAATCCTCCGGAGCCTGCAGGAGATGAGCAGGTGAGCGCCCCGCTGGCTCAGAGCCGACCAACACTGCCCTCAGCCTTGTGCCCCACCAGAGCTTCAGAGCCACGGCTGCCACTGTAAGGGTGCTGTGAGTAGACACAGAGCCCAGAGCACCTGGCTGGACTCACACCAAAGGCACAGGCAGTCAACACTGCCTGACTTGCCAGGTGGGCTGGAGGTGGAGGGAGGTGACCAGGCCCACCTCGCAAGGAACAAGTGCTGGACTAGCACAGTTCCCGGGACCCTCTAAGGCCTGTTGGACTCCTGGGCCCAGAGAACAGGGACAAAGCCAGTGGCTGCACAGCGCACAGAGTGCAGCCCAGGGCTGTGTCAGTGTTCCCTGCCCTCCCATGTCCCCGGCCCCACACATACCTGATGCGGCCGGCGAGCAGCATGGCCAGCAGGCAGGTGACCAGGCCCATGGCCACAATGCCCATTTGGTGGCTCTGCCCAAAGGCCCAGGCTTCGAGCAGCTTCTCTGCTGCGGGCTCGGGCAGCAGGTCCAGCAGCTGCCGCCAGCCCTCAGTCCCTGCGGCAGTGCTGTTGTCTGGTGCAGCTGAGCTGTTGTTGCCAGGTGGCAGGGCTGGAGGCAGGGCGACCCCCAGGGTGAAGGGGTTGCTGGGGCCATACAGCGCAGCGGTCAGCAGGAAGGCGCAGGCCAGGAAGGCCAGGCCACGGAGCAGGATGACCTGGACCGGGGCCTTCACTGCAGAGGAGCTGAAACCCTGGGGAGGGGGAGACTGGTCAGGCAGGCACTGCAGCGCTAGCCCCAGTGCCCCGCGTCCACCTCGAGTGAGGGTGTGGGCCAGGACCCCACTACAGCCGGCCCGGGGCCCAGAGAAGCTCTGCTCCCCCACTGCTCCTGCACTCCTTGCTCCCTGCTTCTAAAGAAACCTTCCTCATACTGTGACCCTCTGTCTCGCAAGTTTCAGTGGCTGTCAAGTCCTCACCAAATGCTCCCACCATGCTGGTAACTAAACTGCAGTCAACATTCAGGCAACTGGGAAGAGTTAAGTTATAAAAAACAGCAATGAAGCCGGGCGTGGTGGCGCAGGCCTATAATCCTAGCACTCGGGAGGCTGAGGCAGGAGGATTGTTGTGAGTTCAAGACCAGCCTGAGCTACAAAATGAGCTTAAGGCCAGCCTGAAATGCATAGTGAGACCCTGCCTCAAAAAGACAAAAAAACAAAACAAAAAAAAAAACAGCAATGAGCTCCTCAGTCCAGGTCCCAGGAGGCTAGGATGGAGCAGAAGGTTCCCCCAATGTCTTGCTGCAGGGCAGGTAGACCCCTGACTTATTATTAAGCAGTAAGAATGCTCCACTAACTAGGGGCTGCCGCATAAGACAGTACTGGAGCCAGATACTCCTGGGTCCAAATCCTGGCACTACTGCGTACCAGGTGCGTAATTCTATACAATCTCTCAGCTTCCATGGGTCTGGCCTCCATAGCTGTGAATGAGTGTCTCAGTAGTGTCTCAGTGCCTGAGAGTGGGTGAGGGTCAGGAAGGAGCTCAGGGACAGCAGCAAGCACCCAACGTGATCCTGGAGCACACCCATCTGAGTGACATGAGGGCCCGGGATGGGCCACGCTCCAGGTTCCCAGCTGACCCATGCCCTATGCGCCAGCCTCATGCTGTACCTGGGCCTGCTCCGCCTCCCGGCGCCGGAACTGGTGACTGAGCAGTAGGGCGCGCAGCTGGCGGTTCTGGTGCTTGATGTAGTACTCCACGGCCACCTGGCACGGCCGGCACAGCTTGTACATCTGCTCCAGGTGGTGGCGGTACACCTCGATCTCCTCGTCATACTTGCCCTTCGTGTGTGGGGAAGCGAGTCAGATGCAGGCCCTCACACTCACACGCGGTGACACTGGTAGAACCCCCAAATTCTCAGCTGCTCCCCTGCCTCCCTGCTGAGAATGTTGATGTGGCTCCAGAAATGGAAGCCAGGACAGGTGGGGCTTGCTGCTGCTCCAGGGATAGAGCTGGAGGCCAAGAACTGGGGCATGTCCCCTGCCCTGCTCCAGCTCTGAGTTCCTGGAGAGGCTGAGCTCTGGAGAGGAGCTCTGAGCTGATGCTGCCTGGATGTGGCAGACAGAGGAACGGGGACCAGAGCCGGGACTCTAAAATGCACCAGAGGGCTGCTTGCCAGGCCTGAGCTGGGGGTGGGGGATGGCGGACTGAAGGGTTCCGTGGGCTTTGGAGACCCCTCGGAAGCTATGTCCCTCCCTAGCTCCCCCAGATACACAGCAACATGCCTCTTCTGTCTATAATGGTGTGCTCTCTATGGGAACCACCAGGTCAGGCAAGCGCCACGCTCCTCCCCCTGCGGACCCCCAAGCTGCTTTCTGGTCCAAGAAGGCCAACATTGCCATACCTCAGCCAGGATCTGCCTCCTAAGGTCATGGGACCTCTAGCTGGGCACGGTTGGGGGTGAGTGGGGGACAGGCAGGAAGAGGAGCCCGATCACCAGGCTCTGAGGGCTCCTGGATGGCCCCGGGGAGGATGCTCCCAGCTCAGCCGCCTTCTGGACAAGGCTCTCGGCACCACCTGCTTCCTTCTCCCCCAGAGCCAGGCCCTCCACCCGGGCACCCATGGACAGCACGGATTCAAAGGATGAGGACCAAATGTGTCCCGGATCTCCCTCTGCTCAGGCCGAAGTGCCCTGCCCTGGAGGCCTTGGATTTCCCTGTATTCCCAGGCTTGGCCACAGACAGGCTCACCTCCTCCCTGGGCGTGAAGGCAGCCAGCTGCTTGATCTTGGTGGTCTGGTGGTGGCTGCACCTGCGGCACAGCAGCACCTGGCTGCTCACCCACTGCTGCGGCTGTGTAGGCCCCCGGGGGCTGGGTGTGCCGCTCACCACGTGGTTCAGGTGCTCCAGGTACTGGGCAGGGATGGGCTTGTTGTAGTCGCCATTCTATTGGGGGGAGGTGTCCTGGTCAGTGAGGAGCCCCTTCCTGACCTGCGCCAGCTCAGGCCAGGCCTGTGTGAGAACCCTGAGATTGCCACCCTTTCTCAACTAAGCAGCAGCTTTCTTCTGAGACCCTTCACATAGAACCAAATGCCCAGCTACTGCAGGTGTGCCACCCAGGTCGGGTGCTTGTCCCCAGTATTCCCCACGCCTCCCCTGGCTTGGACCCAGAACTGGCTCTAGGTCTCGGGGTACACACTGTGGCCTGTGGTGCCTGCCTGTTTTGTAAATGAAATCTGACTGAGAGCTGTGCTATTCCCAGGATGGCTATGGCCCGAGAAGGGGAGCTGTGGCCTCAAGGTGCTGGCTTGGGAGCACCTGCCCGTTTCGCTGTGCCCGCACCTCCTGGAAGCCATTGTACTGCTCGCAGTGGGGACAGTCCCAGCAGTTGCGGTTCCCGTAGGGCACCAGCGTGTCCTGGTTGCAGAACCAGCAGTTGACCATCATGTGCGTCGGCTTCGCCCTGTGGACCGAGGACAGCGGTGTCAGCATGGAAGACTCCAATTCCTGTGAGATCCAGCCCTTGGCCCCAGGCCATGAGGGAAGGGGTGCTGGATATGGGGTCCAGAGTGGCTGGAGGAAACGCTGGCTTTGAGCAGTGGGATATCTGGTGGCCTGCAGCTGTTTCCTTCCCAGGAACCCCACAAAGCCATGCTTGGCAGCTCTCAGAAGGCAGCCAGGCACTCACTAGGTCCGGCACATTAGTGTGGGGACCCAGGGCTGGCAGCCCCTGATGGCCTCATGCCCAAAAGCAGGAATAGCACACCCCAGAAGGCTCTGGGGCACGGGACTGTGGAGCTTCCCAGGAAAAGTCCCAGAGAGCAGAGGAACCTGCATGTGGAGCAGGGCCAGTGACAGCTGTCTCCCAGTGAGGGGACAAGGACGGAGGCCCTTGCTGGCCACACATGTTGTGACAGGTGGGGGTTGCAGGATAATCCTGGTCCACACACTGGGGATTTGTATTCAGCCCCTTGGTGTGGAGGAGGGGAGGTGCAGCAACTGCTGGACAAGGCCCAGAGCCCGGGAATCCAAACATGGGGAAGGTACAGCTGCTCAAGCCAGGTCCTGGTCTTGTTGTTCCTGCCCTGCCCTCCCTTAGTCTCAAAAGCCGCCCCCACAGATGGCCCCACTGTTCAAATAGCCTGGGTGTTGCCAATTTTGGGGTACATGACCCAGACTGCTGCCTGCGAAGCAGGGGGCCACAGCACCCACCTGATACAAGGACACAATGACACAGGTCACAGAGTGCTTTGAAATACAAAAGCCCAGCGCTGCCACCACATCTAGGACCTGTCAGTGGCCTGGGACACCACACAGTCACACCAATGCCCCTGCCTGGCCTTGCCCCTCCATGTGGGGTAGGTTAAAGGACTTCTGTGACCTCTGGGCTGGGGACAGAAGCCCCTCGCTCGCAGGGCTCTGTCTACAGGAAGTGCCTGATCATGCCTGGTCTGCAGGCAATACTGGACATAAAAGAACTGTAGTGACCCAATGGCTGGGATGAAGAGGAACCGGAACCAGAAGTGGAAACAGGCCTAGACGTGCCCCCATGCAGAGACCACGGGGTGGTCTCAGCTGGGGTGACAGCAAGGTTTGAAGCTGGTGCCCCAGGGAGGTGACTTTCAGGGAGGGTCACCTGCAGACCTGCTCCTGCATCTCCACCTCATTCCCTTACCCTGAGAGGCTGTAGGAAGGACCCCACAAGGGCTGGGCCTGGTGCTGGGTCACAGCATGCACCCGGACAGCTTCCCTTTGTGTCACCAAGGAAATAACAATGCCAAAGGCCACTGGCACAACCTGTGGCTGGAGGCTTGGGAATCTACACTCTGCTGCATTTGGCATTCCAGGGCAAGTAAGTACTTGTTTTATTTTATTTTTGTGGTACCAGGGATCAAACTCAGGACCTTGTGCTAGCCAGGCAGGTGGTAATGCTGCTATCTCCCCCGCCCTAATTAAGCAATTAGTTTTTGTTAATTTGTACCTGCTTTATAGGTCTCTTTGTAACTGAATGGGGGTGTGTCCTGACAGCTGGTGACCAAGCAGGGCCCCTGAGTTAGTCACTCATCCTCTGGTGATGGCCAGAGAGGCCCCAGCCCTGACCTGTGGGAAGGGGAGGCCATCTTCTGCACTGGCCCTGAGGACAATAGACAGATGGGCAGGGGCCCTGGCTGCTGCCCAGGGAGCCCACCAGGAAGCCCCTCCTGTCCCAGGAAGCCATGGCTTCCACTCTGAGCTCTAGCTGTGTTGCTATGGAAACGGAAGTGGAAGGCAGGGGACTATCTGTGGTCCCTGGAGTCTGCAGCTCATCTCTGCCCAGAAGGCCAGGGTACTTGCATGTGGACAGAGTGGCACCTGCCCTGGCCAGGCAGGGTCTCTGGCAGCAGTTACCCCTTTCAGGAGCAGCTCTGAGAGGAACTGGGCAGAGCAAAGGACAGCTTGAGGTCCTCTTCTGGGCCTTGAGTTCCCAGGGCAGAGTGGACAGGCTTCAGGGCTCAACTCCAGCCCGTTGTGGGCACAGCCTTTTGGCCCTGCTTTTGCTCTGGGAAATGTCCCTGGGGCTTCCTTCACTCACCTTTGGCCCAGTCCTTGCCCTCAGGCCAAACTCTGTCCACAACTTGGCTCCAGAACAAGCCATACTAGGTGGACAAGGTTTGAGGTGATGAGACAGGTACACAGGTGACTCAGGAAAGATAGCCCTGGAGAGACTACCCTTAGCCCAGTGCTGGACCAAATGGTGTCCAGAAGGCAGGATGGGACCCCTGGGCAGACACTGGTGTGGGTGTGGAGCTTTTGGGATAGGCTGGGAACCCAGAGCCAGGATGCTCAGAGGAACAAAGAACGTGCACCTCTGATCATGTCCCACGCCGTCATCCCACGTCAGAGAGGAGTCTGGGACAGTGCACCTCCCCTGTGTGGGCAGGGACAGCTCTAGGTGGGATCCTAGGACCTGGCGCTGGGCCACACATCAGTCACCACCCTGGGGAGTTGTGTGTCCCCCTCTGCCCTCAGAGAGCCTGGCCCCCAGGGGGCTAGAAAGACTGTTTCTGAGTGAGCTTGGTTCCTTTGAGATCCAAGGGACAGCGGCCTTATGGGTGGCTCCACCCTTGGCTTTCCCAATGTCGGCTGGTAACATGGGCTGGCTCATTCACCTGAAGGAGGGCCCAAGGAGGGCCCAAGGAGGGCCCCGCCTTCCACCTGAGCAGCACTGAACTGCACCTCGGCACTGCCAGGACCCAAGGAGCCCCCAAGCATCCTGCCCTAGACTCAAGCAAAACACACCAAAATCCACAGCCATGCCAACACCAAGACCCTGTCTATCCCCCTCTGGTGACAGCATCGTCCTCGGGTAGCACACTGTTTCCATCAGTTCACGAAGCACCACAAGAAGTTTGCAAAGACCAGACACAAGGACAGGAGTGACAACTCAGGGTAGTGACATGGGACAGTGGACAACACACAGGTCACCTCCCATGCTGTTAGAATAGGGGTACTCAGCACCAGGGTAGATGGCAGAAGGAGGGGGCCACACAAAGCGTGTACACTAGGGACTGGGGACAGCCAGGGCCATGAGCAAGACACAAGCCTGAAACAGGAGAAAAAGCCACAGAGATTCAGTGCACCAGGACAGGCTCTGCTACACACCTTGGTCCCCAAACAGATACCACTGGTGTGATGGGTGCAGAGGTGCTGGCAGGGGATGAGTCCCCGCACTCAAAGGGGACAAGACCCAGTTGGGCAGCAGAGTCGAAGTCTAGGGGCGGCACAGGCCACCATGACTGCCTGGACATGGAGCGAGCCAGCTGAAGAAGTGTTACCTGGGGCCTCTGGTCTGTGCTCTCCTGCCTGTGGGTGCAGGGAAGTATCAGGGTGCTCAGGGAGTACACAGCACCCAAGGAATGAGTCTGGGTGACAGGTGCAGTTCAGGGACAGCCAGGTGGCTTGGGGGAGCAGCCTGACCTTTCCAGGGCTTTGTTTCCTTGACTATAAAGTGGGAAGGACAAAAAGGGAGCAGTGGAGGATCACCCAGCCCACCTGTGCAAGCTGCTGCCTGGTCAGCAACTCAAGGGGATGGTCTCAGCATATGACAGCTGCTCCCATCTTTAACAACTGGGGTAAAAGAATCTCATGGTGGGGAAATTACCAGCCCAATGGGGGCTCTGTGTGTGTGTGGGTGCTTCAGAGAAGTAGCCGCTTGCCAGGCGCCCAGCCTGGGCTGAGTGGACAGCATCCATCAGGGCGTAACGCCCTCCAGATCCTCCACAGGAACACTTCCTGCCCTCTGCCATCTCTGTGCTGAGCCAGCAGACAGCCCTGCCAAGCTGCCTTCCAAAGACAACTACCCTTGCACGCCCCCCTCCATTCAAAACTCCCGCAGTGGCAAGGGCCAGTGAGAACCTGCTGTTACAGCCAGAGCGAGAAGGGTACAGCTCCTGCTCCAAAATGGTGACAGAAGCCAATTATAATCCCTAGGTGAAACCCACCACTCTGTGAAGACATCTTAGGAGTTCATCCAGGAAAGACTGGTCCTCTACCTCGCTCCAATGCTATGCGTGGCTCTGTTACCTAGGGGCGTGAAGGGAGTTCTGGGCACTGCCACGGTTAGCACTGCATCAGCATGCCCTGCAGAAGATCAAAGCCTCAAACACTTGGTCAAGAAGGGGCCAGGAGACACAGGAGGACAAAGCAACCTGAGCAAGCCCTGTCTTTCACAGCCACACTACGCAGGAAATCAGCACAGGTTATGCACCCCCTACTCCTCAAGAACCCTCGCTCTAAGCCAGCTCTGCTTCAGCTTGCCTGGCTCTAAAATAACCTGCTTTGTCAGGTCTTCTAGCGACATGGGTGAGGGAAGCCCTTGGATCAGGGGCTCCCACAGCCTCCCTAGGAGTCCCAGTATAAATCACACTCCTCCACACTTCTGCTCACCAGTCCCCTCTGAGGCACCAGTCCCCTCAGGAGCAGCAGGGCACAGCGGTGGTTAACTCGCCAGCCACGCTGCCCGACCTGGGATCCAAATTTGGGCTGCCCTGGCTGTCCTTAGGATGTCCTCACCCCCCTTCATCCCTGTCCCCTGAGAAACGGATCGGTTCAGAGCCATCTCCCTATCACCTGGGCCCTGCTGAAGCAAGGGGCCCGTTTACTGCTGAGGCAGAGGAGCAAGGATAGCTCTGAAGCGGGGTCTGCGAGTGACCTACGTCCCCTTAAACACACCTGCCACAGCTCAGCCAGGAGGCAGTTCAGGCCAGGGGCGAGGACGGCGGGCTCCACACACGGCTGCTCCCTGTGCATCCCACGGTTCCTATCTGATGACAATCATTTATCTCGCGGTCTCCCGCTTCTCGGACTGAAGCACATCCCGCTCCGGTCGCGTGCACAGCACCAAGCCCAGCTACTGTCCCCACACCCAGCATGCTGCCGGGGCCTAGGCGCCCAGGGCCCAGGACCACCAGGGGGCAGCGGCGGGAGGCGGCGTTCAGATCCCCCGCCCTCACACCGCGTTCGGAGCCCCGCCCCCAGCCTGCTCCCCGGCGCGCGGTGGGGGTGGGGCAGCCCGGTGGCCGCGCGGGACTCTGGCCGGGCCGCGTGCGGCCGGGCCCGCGCACTCACCTCCGCGCGATCCGGTACAGCAGCACGCCGGCTGCGGCGCATGCCGTGACGCCTAGGCCACCGGCCAGACCGGCCGTGGGGCAGCGAGCCAGCAGCGCGCTCAGTCCTTCCATGGCTGCGGCAACGAGCGGCGAAGCAGCAGGCCTACGGCGCTGGCGGCGACGCGCCTGCTTGCGCCGTGACCTTCGCCGCTTTGTAGCCGGCGCGGCCCCGCCCCCTGACTCTGCGCGCTCCCTCCCAGCAACCAATTGCGGCGCAGGGCGCTCTAGGAAGGCGGGGCGCCGGCGGAAGCGCGAGGGGGGCGGGGGTCGGCTCGTGCGAGCCCCCTGGCGGCCGGAGGTGGAAGGCGGCGCGCGGGTTCCGCGACGCCCAGCCCACACCTCCGTTGGCTGGGCACATGCGCCGCTTCATGGACTCCGGGGTTAGGCTTCGGAGCCTGCAGATGTCCCCTGACCGTGACCGAATCCGCGTGGATCTACCCGCGTGGTCCTTCTCTCCACGAATCCGCCTTCTCAGCATCGAGCCCAACTAAGCGCTTAGGGCTGTTTCTCTGCAAACTGCAGTACCTCAGAAGCCATAGAACAAACATCCACCGGTGAGGCTGCAAAGCACGCAGCGCTGGAGGGGTCCTGAGGGAGGATGCCGTTCAGAAAGCCACGAGCAGATGATCCCTGTGTGTTTAACACTGACTTGCAAACGGGTTACCTAGGAAGGCCCTTGGGGGAAAGATTACTGCTTCAGTATTGATTTAAGCTAAATTACTAGCCAAGAAAAGCTAATAGGAAATTCGAGTCTGCAACAGTTCTGTGACGCTGCAGCTTTCAATGTGTTTTAGGTTGGTATTGAGTCCTCTGTGGGCAGCTACGGGTCAGTGGAAGCCACTGTCACCTTTGCTGTTGCCTGTAACATGTGTACTCCCAGGCAGGAGGAAGGGGACCCTGGAAACCTAGGGTGTCTCTCTCTAGGAGGTAGTCAGGACAAGGCCTTCCACCAGGAGACTATCATTAGCTCCAGCAGGGGTGATCTGTAATCCTTATGTGAATGGGACCCTGACTTCAGAGTTGAGTATTCCTGTTACATTTGGACTGGACTGGCCGCCAGATTTACCACACCTGCAATCCCACTTCTCTAGGAGGCAAGGTAGGAGGAGGTCCAGGCCCGGCTGAACAATTTGTACCAAGACTGTGTCTCAAGAAATGAAAAGGGCTGGGGATGCAGCTCAGTGTGAAGGCCCTGAGTTCAACCCCCAATATTACAAAAGGACATAAAAGGGGACCTAGTAGAACCTTCTGGCTCTCTCTGCCAGCCCCTGAGGGAGGTCACAGACTCTTTCTTTTAGCCACGGCTAGGAAGTGAACCAGCCACACACTGTGGTCAGGGTGTGCCACCTCCCCACAGGCTCCCCAGCAATGGCTGACCTGGCTGCAGCCCCAAACAGAATGAAATCAACGTTAAAAACTTATCATCAGGGCCGGCCAAATAGCTCAGCCCTGAGCCAGCCCCACTCCTGGGGGGCGCTGAGACTGGGCATTGCCTGTGTGTGTGGTCTATGCCTGTAATTCCAGCTCTTGGGAGGAGTCCAATCTAGTAGTGAGACCTTGAACATACTGTAGACCCTTCCCTAAAATACATAAATAAAATTCATCATCACAGGTACCAGCTGACCAGTACAGATCTGAGCCAGAACAGTCAGATGCCAAGGCCCCCTCCACCTTTGTCCCATGAGCAGGACCAGCTGGGCACGGGACCCTGTGCCTGGAATGCCCACACCCCAAGAGGCTGAGGCAAGGATCACAAGTTAAGAGCCTAGCCTGGGTGATTTAATGAGAATAAACTCTTAGTGTAGCTCATTGTGACTTGGTACCTAAGTCATGTTTGTGTACACACGACTTTTTTTGACGGAACTGGGGATTGAACTCAGGTCCTTACACTTGTCAGGGAAGTGCTTATTCCACTGAGCCATCTCTCTGGCCCCCCACATTACTATCTAAGAGTAACAAATCCCAATGATGGACTGGGTAGTGCTGGGGTTTCTGTGCTCACAGCTCCCACAGGGGTGCTTCCCATGTGGAGGCCAGGCCAGCAGCTCTCTCCAGAGGAAGCTTTCCTTCCTTTCTACCTGCTCCCTTCCCACACTTTCAACACCCTGGTGCTGGAGAAGCAGGGAACTGAATTATCTGAGCTCAATACCAAATTTATTCACTTACTGCATGAACCAGGCACAATCGAGAGGCTAAGTCCAGAGGATCCCTGGGTACCCAGTACAGGCAAGATCCAAGCTCAAAAGCCCAAAAGGGGTGGGGGTAAGGTAAGAGTATGTAAGTGTAAATTAAGCATCTAATTTTTTTTTTTTTTTTTTTTTTGCATTTTAGGGAAGGGTCTATAGGGTGTTCAGGTCTCACTACTAGATTGGACTGAGTGATCCTCCTGAGAGCTGGGATTACAGGTGTCCCACCATACCATTTCAATTGCTTGTATCAGTGTGCCCAGGGGGCAGGGCTGGCAAGGCAGGCCCAGGAATTGAACCCCTGGCCCCTGCTTGCAGGCCCTTAAACATGCTGAGCTATTTGGCCGGCCCACACCATCTAATCTTTAACCATCATAGATAAAATCTTGAGGAAAAATTAACGTTTTCTTATGACTACTGCAATTGAGGCTGTCCCAGGTGCCATTACAAACATAGTGTGCATTTCTGGACTAGAAACCGCCTCGCTGTCACGCACTTCCGCCACCAAGCAGCAGCGATGCTTGATGACAGATGCTCTTGACTCCTGGATAGATACTTCTCTATGGCTGTAGGATGAACAAAACTTCACTTTATTTTGTGGTACCAGGGATTGACCTCAGGACCTTGGGCTTGCCAGGCAGGCACTTGTTCTATTGAGCCATCTCCTCGAGTCTCAAAACTTCAAATAGGATTTCAAAGTAACTTCCTTAAAAAAAAAAAAAAAAAGCAAAGTACCTTTCTTTCATTTCTTCCAATGACTATAAGTGAATCTGAAAGATTTTTCAGTATTATAATCTCACCCTTCAGCTGAATGTAACCTTCAGCTATAATACACTCAGGCTTTGGCTAAAGGGCTGATGAAAGATTACTGAGCTTACCTGTGGTGTGTTGTACACACTGGAGATTGAATACAGAGCAAGAACTTTACCACTGAGCCCTTCTTTAAGTAATACCCCAGCCCTCTGTTATATTGTATTCTGACACAGGGTTTCACTGTAGAGCCCAGCCTGGCCTCCAACATGCAACCTTTCTGCCTCAGCCCACAGACAGGCATCAACGTGCTGGTTGCCTTTCATTTCATTATAGTGTTTTTGTTCCCATATTACATTTCTTGTAAAAGGCTAAAATTCTGGCATTTTGGGGGGCTGACGGTACCAGGAATCAAATTCAGGGCCTCACACTTGCCAGAGAAGCACTGTGCTCCTAAACTACACCCCTAACCCAATTGTGGTAATTTTTTACATTTTATTTTGTTATGTCTTTAGTACAGGGTCTCACTACACAGATCGGACTTCAGCCTCCCAAGCCCTAGGATTACAGACGTGCGCGACCATGCCCAGTCTCATCACATCTCAGCACACCAAGGATCGAACCCCGGGCACTGAGCTCTGCCTATAGGCTCAGCACTTTAGTCTGCTGAGCCTATATGGCTGGCCCCCAACTGTGGTAATTTTTAAAAACTTTTTTCCCAGAGTATTCAAACAATACCTGCACCTGCAGTCAAAATACAAGTGGCTTCTCATTCCTGCATTGGCTTCACGAAACCCTCGAAAGCCCTGGCAGCGAAGCTCCACTGCTAGAAATGGCTAGAAGCCAGGCAGTGGTAAAACAGTGCCTTCGGATCTCTGCTGCGAGTTTTAACTTTAGGAAACATCCACAGTGCAAGACCTTTAGTGTTACAGAGACAAAACCGCAAATGCACTGAAGGGAAACAGCTGGGATGTTGTTGTTGCTGTGGCAGCACCAAAATGTGGCAGCTTCTTTCCAGCCTGCCAGGGGACACCCCAATGGCAGACCAGAAAACAGCACATGCTCTGATGTCATCCTTTTGGTTACCAGGATGCATTTCATGAAAATAATTCCTTAGCTACAGTGTACAGTAAAATGAGCATAAAAAGAGGACACAAGCCAAATTTATACTTAAATTAAATAGCATGATTTAATTTAGTTGCTGCGTAATCCTGAATCCTCTTAAATTAAAAAAAAAGTTATAATTAACTATTAACGTTAATGAATTCAAACCTTCCAGAAAGCACGAATCCAAAAGGAAATGTCCACCACGGTGACATGAACCAACTATGGCCTTTCCTGTGTCTGCCTTGGACACGCTACACAGCAACGGAACAGAGATCTTGGAGTTTCTCAGTTTTATTCTAAGCACAGTGTGTGGCTGTTACTGCGCACGGTCCTCCAGCAGGTACACGATGAGCTCATAGGTGGACAGCACGATGGCTGTGTTTGGGATCTGCCGCACGAGCTGGGCGAAGAGCCCTCTGTAGAAGGCGAGGTAGCCCTCCTCATGGAGCACTAGGCGCGCCGTCTGCAGGAAGGACTTGTACTTGGTGCCCTCCTCCCGGAGCCGTGTCCGTATCACCTCTGTGGGGACAGAAGCACAAGCAGCATGGCACCAACATGACGCGGGAAGACGTCAAGCTCAGCTTTGCTCTCATGTGCCGGGAGACAAGGGAAGGCACACACTATCTGGCCCTGACTTCCCCACTCCCTCCCTCTGTCCTGCTGGAGCCCGCTACTCCTCAAGCTCACCTGTCTGGCCTGGCTTGCAGCATGCACTGCCACCTGTGGCTGGTCACTCCTCACTGGCATGGGACCTCAGACCTGGGACCTCTTCTCCAGGCAGCCCTCAGAGATTTGCTCAGTGGTGCCCCAGCAAACATTGGGGCTCACTGCCTGGCACTGAGGTGATGTGTTTGTCACTATCGATGGTGCAAGAGGCTTTTCAAAAGAACACTTGTTTTTTTTTTGTTTTTTGTTTTGTTTTTTTTTTTGGTGGAACTGGGGATTGAACTCAGGCCCTTGTGTTTGCCAGGGAAGTGCTTATTCCACTGAGCCATCTCCCTGGCCCCCGAACACTTGTTTTTTAATATCATAATCAAACAAGTTTTTTCTTACAGGTCAATGGGATGATAATTCTATAATTCTTTAAAAAAAAAAAAACAACTTGGAGTTGGCCAGATAGCTCAGCAGACTAAAGCTCCTGCTTTAACCGGGTGTGGTGGCGCATGCCTGTAATCCCAGCACTTGGGAGGCTGAGGCAGGAGGATTGTTGTGAGTTCGAGACCAGCCTGAGCTACAAAGTGAGCTTAAGGCCAGCCTGAACTGCATAGTGAGACCTTGTCTCAAAAAGACAAAAAAACAAACAAACAAACAAACAAACAAACAAAAAACAAAGCTCCTGCTTAGGCAGAGTGCAGCAGCCAGGGTCCAATCCCCTAGTGCCAGCTCTGCCCCCAGGGTGTGCTGAGATGGTGACTGAGACTGGGCATGGTGACACACACCTGTAATCAGCTTGGGAGGCTGAAAATAGAATCACTATAAGTCCAATCTGTGTAGTGAGGCACATTAAAATAAATAAATAAGGCCAGCAAAATAGCACAGTGGATTAAAGATTGTAGCCCCTGCCCAAGCAGGCACAGCGGCCAGGATTTTAGCAGGCCCTGCCCCAGGAGCTCACTGTGCTGGCAATTAAGACTGGGTGTGGCGGTGTGTGCCTGTAATCCCAGCTCTTGGGAGGCTGTAACCAGGTGGATCACTATAAGTCTGACCTAGTATTGAGACCCTGAACATCCTTCCCTAAAATACAATAAATAAATTGATAAATAAATATATATATTAAAAAAGTTGGGCTGATTACCAGTGTCACGGGTAATCCTGGCACTTGGAAGGCTGCAGCAGGAGGATCACTGTGAGTTTGAGGTCAACCAGGGCTACAAAGTGAATTCAAGTCCAGCTTGAACTATATAATGAGACCACATCTCAAAACACAAAAATAACCCCTCCAACAATCTGGCTAAGTGTATAGCTTAGTGATCATGACAGTATGTGTAAGACCCTGGGTTTTAACCCCAGCACCAAAACAAGAGATGAGAAAATTGTTAAGACATAAAGTCCCTGAGGTAGCCTTAGCTCCCCACCCCACATGAAGCTGCAGGACTTGGAAGCTGCTTTGGTTATGGGTCTGGAATGTCCCTAGGCTCACACTAAAAGCTTTGGTCCTCAGTGCAGAGTTCAAGGAGGGGACCTGGGGGCGGTGCCTGGATCTCAGGGGCTCCAACCCTATCGTGGGTTCCTTAGGGACTAACTTAGTGGTACTGGGAGGTGGACAGCCTGGGTGAGGAAGTCAGTCTCTGGGGCCAGGCCTGAAGCTGTCCTCTTGTTCCCACTTCCCCTCTGTCTCTTTCCTCTTTCAAGTTCATCTATTCAGGTGCTTTGTCACAGCTACAAAAAGCTGACACAGCTCCCATGTGAAATTCCTCTGAATCAGAAGTTTTAGGGCTTTTTTGCCTTTTTTTTTTTTTTTTTTTTGGCTGAACTGGGGATTGAACTCAGACCCCTGTGTTTGCCAGGGAAGTACTTATTCCACTGAGCCATCTCCCCAGCCCGAGGCTTCTTTGAAAACACTAGAAGGTGGCAACGCAGGCCCACATTTCTGCTCGGCAAGTTCCACCCCACCCACTGGAGTGAGGCCCAGGTCTCGCCATGCATGTGTAGGGTCCCCAACCTCACAGTGAGGGTGAGCAGCACTCACACGTATCCCCACATCTACAGGATGAGGGTGAGCACCCCAGTCGGTAACCAGCTTGAAGACTGTGTGAGCCCCGGATGAGGGCACTCTGTTGCCGAAGACTCAAACCTCCCAAACCTAAGCACTTCTGGGGCAGGGGTGCAGAGGGAGTCACTCCTAGAATCTGCAGCCTTGTTAGGCGAGCAGAGAGGAGACAAACCTATAGCTGTTCTGCCGCTGTGGAAGAAGACATGGAAGCTTACCATGCGGATAAGCAACGCAGGAAGCACATCCTTTAGAAATAGCAGCAGCTGCCATGAGTCCTAAAAAGCTTGTGGAATTTTTCTCAGTTCCATTTGCAGGAGAAGCCAATGGAGCTTCTTTCAGGTACTTTTTCAGGCTCTCATAAATAGCAAAACAGATGATGGTTTCTGAGATCCCAGCGTAGGAGGCGGTCAGCCCCCGGTAGAAGCCTCGGATGCCCTCAGTCTGGTACACGTGACGTGCGCACTGGAGTGAGCTCATCTGCCGGGAGCCTCGCATTCTGTGGGAGGGGAACCAAGGCAGGCCGCTGAGACACAGTGGGGCCAAACCCACAGCACGGACTCAAGAAAATCTGTCCCTCGCCTGGTGGCCCACGGGCCGAGACCTAGGTGGCCACAGCAGGGCCTCAGTCAGCACCTCCGACCTGGCTCCAAGGGCACAAAGGGAGGCAGAGGCTCCCACAGAGGACTCCCTGCAGCAGGCGGCCTTGCCAGGCGCAGACTGAAGTCGGGAACACGGCACACTGGATTAAAGTGGTCAAGAATGGGCGGCTGCTTCCAGGGGAAAGCAGCACAAAAACATGTATGAGGTAAATTACGACAAAAACATGCTTAAGAAAATACTGTGGGTACAAGATGCTCTTTTTTTTTTTGCGGAACCGGGGATTGAACTCAGGCCCTTGCACTTGCCAGGGAAGTGCTTATTCCACTGAGCCATCTCCCCGGCCCAAGGCACTCTATCATCACTCTGCTCTGCAAATGCTGTGGTGTGTGCACACATGTGTGCCCAGGACTTTACTTTATATGCTGAATTCTCATTTTATTGTCTCTAAACTTATTTCTTTTCCCTTAATCCTTTCATAATAAAAAGTAACCTAGAGGAAGGTGAAGCTGGCTCCATGTTCTGTTGGCACTTTAAAAGGACAGAACTCTGAAGGACCGGTCTGCCTTCTGCTGTTTCTTTATGCACAGCCCTTCTCTAGGACCAGCCTCTGCTGCCTGACCTGCTGCTTACTTTATGGAATTCAGTGCTGCTGACTCTAACTAAACTACAAAATAAAGCCAATTAAGAGCTTTAAACTGCGCTGGGGGATTTGTGTCCCTGGACTGAGCCACTTGCAGGGCCCAGCCTTGCTATGCACCTGTGCCCTACCTGGTGGCTCTCAGGTTGGGGTGGTGCGGCTGCCTGGGAAGCCCAACCCCCTCTTTTCTCCTCAGCCTACCAGGACAATTAGGGACACACGAGGGCTCCAGAGCGCCTCAGGGCCCTCGTCCCACTAGGCTACAGTTCTTCCTTTGCTGTGAGGCGTTGAGCTAGGGAGGAGGCTGGAGCCACGTCCTGTTGTCTGCAAACCACAAGCGTGCAGTGCAGATGACAGATGTGAAGTGGCCACCTGAATGAAACTGTGAAGTGTGCCCTGCCCACGGGTGGGCAGACGAGCATGCATAGAAAGGCTCTCAGCCCAAGGGTGCATTTGTCTATCTGCTGCTGCATGGAAGTGACATCAGGGTGTGTGGACACAGCAGTGGGACACCAGCAGGGGAGGGAATGGGTCGGGGTGAGCCAGGCCACCCTGGCACAAGTGGAGCAAAGGAAGATTCTGATGAGGACAGCACCCTGGGGAGATGGACAACCATGAACACACCAAGGTTTTCAGGAAAGTGCCAAGGGCTGCTGTGTGCTCAGCTAGGACAGGAGGCGATGACACTGGCGGGAGGACTGTGGGTGGCCTGTCCTGATGTGATCCTGGGCACCTCCCACCGAGTGAACCAGGAACCCCGGAGCACTGGGAGCTCAGAGGGAAATGGACTGAGGCAGGGTGCTCTGTGCCCTCCAAGCCTTCTGGCTCCCTGGACTTGCTGGACCTCCCAGAGCACAAATCCTAGGCCACAAGGACCAGAGGTTCCTAACAGCCCACTTAACCTCAGTCTCTGCTAGAAACCCACACTCCTTCAATTAGGAATGGAATGAAAGGCCAGAGTAGCATTACTAGCACTGCGGTTCTAAACAAAGAGAAATTACTTCCCAGTCACATGACTCTAGTTACAAATAAACAAAGTACTGTTTAGTATGACTGCTTTTTTTTTTTTTAATGTGTTTGGTTGTTGCAGGGTCTCACTATACAGCTTGGACTTGTGGCGATTCCCACTTTCAGCCTCCCCAGCGCTGGAACTACAGAAGCGTGCCACTATACCCGAACTCTGGCTGGGGCGGCCGGCCCTGAAGGTGAGGCTGGCACTGCATGTGTGCCAGGGACTGAACCTCGGTCCCTGTGCTTGCCTAAGCAGGTGCTTTAGTCTGCTGAGCTATCTCACCAGCCCAGTATGACTGCTTTGAAATGAGAGGAATTGCTGACTGCCATTAGATATTGTTATTTAATGTATTAAAACATATTATTGCATTTCAGGGTTTTGACATTGATGACTACACTTCAGTAACTGCTTACTGCTGCCTTAAAAAATGCTTTTTTAAAGCATACAGGCTTGGGGGTTGGGGAGATGGCTCAGTGGAATAAGCACTTCCCTGACAAGCACAAGAGCCTGAGTTCAATCCCCGGTTACACACACACACACACAAAACAACCCAAATCACTCCCAGGCCTGCAGGCGGCTCCTGTCACACCCTTACTGTCATCTGACTACAAAGCCAGGTCACGGGCCAGTCCACAGAACACCAGCTGGGCCAGTCTCTGCAATGAGCCACCAGAGAAGCCCATCTTGAGGACAGCCAGGCTCCAATCTTCTCGTCTGTCACCTTTGTGGCATGTGTTCTCCACAAGACTCTCAAGGAATTGCTGCGAGTGGTGACACACATCTAAATGTAATCCCAGCACCCAGCAGGCTGAGGCAGGAGGATTGCTATCAGTTTGAGGCTAACATGACAGCCTGAACTACACAGTGAGACTCTATCTCAAAAAAAGAAACAAGAAATTGTCCTGTGTGCTCAGGCTGAAAAAGAAAGCAGAGGGAATGGCTAAGGATTCCCATGCCTCACTCCATGTTGATAGTGGGAAAAGAAAAAAATTCTCAGGGATGCTTACGTTGAGGAAGGAGCAATTAATAACTTACTTCTGCTCTAGCTGCATCCGGGTCTTGACCATCCATATAGGGTTCATTAAGGAATTTGTGACAAAAGCTGGAAGAGATAAACATCAGAAAAAGTCATCAGTGAACAAGGGTTGATATTCATTAAAGTTGTCAGCCCACACAATCAACTGAAGTCAGGAGTCCAGCGTCTCAGCAGAGATGAATGGCAAGGAAGCAGGCGCGAGCTTCTGCTGCAGGCGAGCCCCCCCCCCCAACTGCAACGTCCACTGCTACTGGAGGGCCCCAAGAAGTTGCTCAGCTTCCACAAGCCTTTGGGGTCTTTCAGCCTCTAGGTGGTGCTGTTGGTCTGTCAATCCCAAAGGTAAATTGTCTAAAAAACTCAATTTATAATTTCAGATAGATAAAGGATTTGTTTTTAAATTTTACTGTTTTAAGGCCAGGGAGCTCAGTGGCATAAGTGCCAGCCTGGCAAGCACAAAGTTGCCATATATTTAACCTGGAGTGAAAGTATTAAATGTCCATTCACCTGAATTCAGACCTAGAAACTTAAAAAATCTGAACCTGCATTTCAGGAACCTGATGTTTTATGACTGCAGAGCGGCCCAAAGTAGCACTGTCACAGCTAGAACCCGACTCCCCTGATACTGCTCACCTCCAGCATCCCAGGGAAGCCAATGAACAGGACACCAGGAAGACACTGGCTTAAGGAGGGCCCTCAAGGTCTGCTTTATTCACCCACCATTGCTCTATGATAATTCTGTAAATTACAAAACTGGCTATGAGGCTTAGTGATGATCGACCTGTTCTGGAATGCTACATGTTCTTGTTGGAGTTAATGTATTAAATAAGACTTCTTTCTTGTGTGAGACAGCATTGTTTAATGCATAGGGGCTGGGGTTCAATCCTGGGCCTGCTGGACTGGTCCTGCCCCTGGGGCATGCTGAGACTGCAACTAGGACTGGGCGTGGTGGCGCATGCCTGTGATCCCAGCTCTTAGGAGGCTGTAAACAGGCGGATCACTAGGAGTCTGATCTAGTAGTGAGACCCTCAACACCCTGTAGACCCTTCCTAGAGTACAAAAAAGAAAAAAAAGAAATCAAACTACAGCTATAGCTGTGTTGCTGGCAATTCTGAGAATGACAAAGGCAGATGAAATGGGGGTATGCATTTCTGCAGTCTGGCAGAGAGAAATTCCTATAAAATGCTAATTTAAATTCTCTACAATGCCTTTTGATTCCCATGGACATAAGCCTCTGTACAGAGACGGAGCCTTCTTTTTCTTGGAGGTCTCCAAGTTCTCTTTCCTGGGGGAGTTCCAGCCTCTGGCTGGGTGGTAAGGGGAGAAATTGCTCTCTGGAAATCAGCTGCAATCCTCAAACCTCACTATGCAACCAGCTGTTAGATGTGCCCACCTAGGATGAGATGGGCACATCTCAAAGAAAGCAGCTTTGATGTTAGAACTTAGTGGAGAAAGCAGAAAGACATAAAAAACCATCAATATTCTTTTTAAATTATTTATTTTTGATATTGGGAATTGAACTCATGACCTCATACTTGCCAGACAGGCTGAGCAGCTGAGCTATATCCCTGGCCCTTAATATTCTTTTAAAAGAAGCACAACCCTCTGCCAGGTGTGGTGGTGCACACTTATAATCCCAGCACTCAGGAGGCTGAGGCAGGAAGATTGCCATGAATTTGAGGACAGCATGGGCTATACAGTGAGTTCAAAGCCAGCGGGTCTCAAATAAACAAAACAAAATAAGCACAACAATGACTGGTAGCGTGCAGGACACATGAATAAGGCGGTAGGGAAAGCAAAAAGGTTTCGTGGTCAGAGAAAATGAAGCCAAGTTACAAACTGCTCAAGTAACTTCCATTGTATCAATTCTAACAAAACTTTTTTGCAAAATGGTTTTAGGTGCAAAAGAAGCAAGGAGCCAATATCTAATGCCTGGCAGAAAAAGCAAAGCGTGCTCTGGGAAGCGGATAACATACCTGCAGAACCAGCGGAGAAAATATGCACAGTATTGCTGTTAGGCACGAAAATGCCATTAAATTGCTCTTTGGCTTTGGAGTAACATGCAAAGTACACAGCCCTGTTAGGACAAAGAGAGAGGATATGAAGGAGTCGCCGTGGCTGCGTCACATCTGTCCATCCCTCCACAACCTCTAAGAGACCTAGGAGAGCACGGGCAGCTGTGTGTGGGAAAAAGGCCACACAGAACCACGCATGGCCTCCTTGTGCCAACACCCACACCTGCCATGAAGCTGTCAGGAAGTGCCGGCCACCCAGCATGAAGCAGTCAATGGTCACAGACGAGTCCAGTGGAACCGAGGAAAGAAAAATCTGGGCAGTGTCCCCTTAGAGTCTGCATCCCAGGCAAGTGCTGCCCCTCAGGCACTGACAGGCACAGGACCTTAGCATCTGTGATTCCTAAGATGCCTACGCTGGTTCTGCCTGCTACCAAAGGGTCCTATCACAGCCAGCGCAAAGGGCTCCGGCACCCGGCCTCCCACCCACGGGGACAGCCCAGAGTTCCCAGCTGCCAGCAGTGAAGGATTCTCTTCGCTGCTGGACGAAGGAGCTATAGCAGGCTTCCCAGCTCATCACAGGAGGAAGATGGCTGTGGACCCAGCCTGAAAAAGGCCTTTGTTCTGCACCAAGTTCCCGTCCCAATGGACCAGATCAAAACAATGGAGTCACAGATGCTAGTGTGTCACCTAAGCTTTTTAAGAAATCAGGAATAAGCTGGAGACTGCACTTAGGATAATCCTGCCAGTGAGACTGTCTGAAAAAAAATAGAAAGCAAAACAACAACAAAAATCTAGATTACAGAAATAATAGATTCCACAGAAAGGCTAGTCTCCATCGGCAGGATAATTTAGTCAAGTTCCCTCTGCTTAACCTGCTGGGAACAGCCAGGGGCTTTTCTATTGCTCTGCCTCAGTGTGTCCCTCACAAGAAAGGTAACTCTGAAATGTCCAAAGTCCTTTCTCATCACTGTTGATACTTTTCAGTGCTTCCATCTATAATTATCTTTCCTGCTCCGCCTGCCAGGACACAGCCTATTTGCCACACGGCTGGGTAGGCTGTCACCAGCTCGAAGGAGCCCCAGTGCACAGCCGCCAACTCAAATGTGGCTACTGAGACTGATCTTTAATTTTTATTAATTTAAAATTTTCAAAAGACAGGTGCAAATGGCCAATAGCTATTATATTTGGACAGTATACCTCTATATATCCAAACAGGCTTTAAAAAGAATTAAGGCTTACAAAAAAAAAACAAAACAAGAATGTCATTTTACAGACAGTGAAACCTGGAAGCCTTTAAAACCATCAGCTCAGTGTTGCCAGGTGCACCGGTAGGTGCAGGGGTAGCTGTGGCCCAAGCCTGCTCACATAAACGCAGCCCTTGGCGCCGACCACATGCCACACTTGGGGCAGCAAATGTGGATTGAGGCAGCAGATTCATTATCATGCTTAATAAAATAGCCAGAATCTCCTCCAACACACCAGGAACAACTCAGAAAAATAGAGACCATGCACTGCTCTGCAGGCTCAAGCTTACCTTGAGGGTGCAACGCCAACCAAGTTTGGACCCAAGCCTCTAAAAAGTGACTTTGGTCCTTCCTTCTCCAGGATCGACCTGAATAAGAAAAGATACACCTTTAAGTCCCTTGAGCAAGGTGTAGGGCGTACGCCCCACGAGAAGAAAAGCAGTATCACTGGATGAGCTTTTTGGGACATGATATTTAAGGGCCCCTAGACCCTACCAGATCTCACGGCAGGACATGACCTGAGGGCTGCAGAACACTGCTTCACTGTAACAGAGGAAAGGCTGCCAGTCCACTCATTAGACACGTTTCACCAAGCTTTTTCCTTCCGTCAGGCAGAAGTAAGATACTCCGGGTTTGTCTACAACTTACAACCCTATTAAGGCAGGAGGAGCAACTGGCACCACAATGTCCTCAATAATAAAGATTCGATGAGAAACAGGCTTGCTGATTTCTTTGAATGCCACTTCATTTTTTTCTTTTTTTTTGCGGAACCAGGGATTGAACTCAGACCCTTGTGTTCGCCAGGCGAGTGCTCATTCTACTGAGCTATCTCCCTGGCCCCTTGGATGGCATTTTTTCTGTTTAAAAAAATATATTTAGTACAGAGTCTACAGGGTTTCACTACATAGATCAGACTCACAGTGATTCTCCTGTTTTCAGCCTCCTGAGTGCTGGGATTACAGGTGCGCACCACCATGCCAATCTCAGTCACTGTCTCAGTGTACCCCTGGGCGGGGCCAGCATGGGGGCACCTGGGATCAGACCCTGGCTGCTGTGCTCTGCGTAAGCAGGCATTTTTGTCCATTAAGCTATCTGGCCAGCCCTTGGACGCCATTTCTTCCAAAACAGGGAAATAAGGAATAGAAAAGCCTACAAGAGTTACAAGTTACTCATACCAAAGTTTGGCATCTCAAATCCAAAGGAAAGGCTGTGAGTCACTTTTCTTTTTTCAATTTTTACATAGCCTAAAGTATACCATTTTAACCTTTTTTTTTTGAAGACGGGTCAGGCTGGCCTGAAGCATTCTCTGTAACCCAGGCTGGCCCTGAATTTCTGATCTTCTGGCCTCAGCCTCCTGAGTGTGGGAACTGCTGGCGTGTACTTTAGGTACAGGGACACGACTGTGTTAAGTGGCACCACCATCGCCTCCAAACCTCATGTTCTCTCCAGGAGGAAACATCCCCACAAAGCACTCTTGGTGGGCCCTCAGCACCTCTACTCTAAGCCCCCTCTGTGCACTCGCCTATTCCAGGCACCAGGAGCTGGCAGAAGGATAGGCTGTCCTTGCACCACTGCCTCATTTCCCGTGGCGCGATGCTCAGTCCGTGTATCTGCATGCCCTTCTTTCAAAGGTGGAAATGACCTTGTGCTACAGTCGAGCCCAGGCACCCACACCCACTCTTTACTTGTTCATCCATCAGTAGAGATCCGAATGGCTTCCAGCTTCCGGATAGAGTGCAACATAGCTACGAGCTTGGGCATGCAAACACAGTACTTGTTTGAATCCCTGCTTTTAATTCTTGAGAAATATGATTGCTTGATCATGTGGTCATTCTGTTTAATTTTTTGAGAAATTGCCATCCTGCTTTCCATTAGGCATCATCACACATTCCTACACACAAGTTAAAATTTCTCCATAACTTCATCAGCATGCTTAAAAGTTAAAATTTTTTTATTACATGGACTCCAAAAAATCCTCACATGGTTGTATAAGAAGCTGCTTATGTCAGCATAGAAGTTCTTCAGGTTGGTTACATTTCTTCTTTCCTACAGCTGTTTTCCACTGGTAGCCAATAAAATGTACATTGTTTCCTAGGGTTTCCACCTGAGCCTTCATTTCTTATTGAGGCTTTTCCTCTATTTGGTAGGCAATACCTTTCACCTGACAGCATTATAAGCTAACCCAGCTCACAAATAACCACATCTCTAGTTCATCTTAACCTTTACGATGACTCTGAAGGTCAGATGAAAAGGTTTTTAAGCTGAAGATGTTCCTATAAAGTTAACAGTAAAGGGAATCCTGCTGGCTCTTCAGCACTTCCACTTTTCTCATGGAGATAAAGCTTCCAAAGCTAAGCAGAAATTTTTGGTGCAAGTGAGTGAGGTGTGTTTATTCCTGACCAGTCCCAAGTATGCTGGTCAGGCTTTCTCTCCTTCCTCAGCCCACTATGCAACATTTCACTCTGGGTTTCCTAAATGTGCCATCTTGAATCACTGCTTCTCTTCTCCTGACTTTTGAATGTTCATGATATATTTCAGTTATCTGAAATAAAGAGTATTTATACCTGTAAGAGCTTTCCTAAAAAAAGCAGGCTAGGCTAGGCATGGTAGCTCAAACCTGTAATCCCAGCACTTGGGAGGCTGAGGCAGGAGGACCGCTGCAAATTTAAGGGCAGCCTGAACTACAATAATAGCAAGAGTCTGCCTCAAATAAACAAACAAACAGCAGCAGGCTAGGAATTAGACAAGAAAAAAAATCTTGATTAGAAAGAGGGAGGGCCAGGGAGATGGCTCAGTGGAATAAGCACTTCCCTGGCAAATGTAAGGGCCTGAGTTCAATCCTCGGTTCCATCAAAAAAAAAAAAAAAGAACATCTCCCTACGATGTTCAGGTTGGCCTGGAACTTCTCAGCTCAAGTGATCTTCCTGCCTCAGCCTCCTGAGTAGCCTAAACTAAATCAGCTGTTCTCAAAAAATCAGTGATACAAAGAGAAAATACACTGTGGAGCCCAGCAAATAGCAGTATAGCACCTGCATAGCAAGCACAAGGTCCTGAGTTCAAT
Organism: Ctenomys sociabilis; assembly: GCA_004027165.1. Classification (NCBI taxonomy): domain Eukaryota; kingdom Metazoa; phylum Chordata; class Mammalia; order Rodentia; family Ctenomyidae; genus Ctenomys; species Ctenomys sociabilis. Next base: position 26,799 of record PVKA01015877.1, read on the forward strand.
CCCTGATTAAAAAAAAAAGTGTAAGATAGTTAAAAAGTAGTACAGTATGAAATTTGTAGTACAATATGAAATTTCTTAACTGGGAATGACAGTACATAATGGAAATTCTAGCGCTTTAGAGGGCTGAGGCAAGAGGATCCCAAGGTTGAGCCCACCTTAGACAACTTAGCAAGACTGTATCTCAAAATGCAAAACAATGTTCTTTTCTAAAAAATCTTGCTACAGGTTATAAAATACACTAGGATCATGACTTAAACCCATGACATTAATATGAAGCAGGAGTCAGGGTAAACACAATTCTTGGGATTCCACAAACTCAGGACTTCAAAGGGAAATTCCTAGAGATGCAGTGAATATTCACACTGGCTCAAAACAAGCCCTCTGGCTCTCAACAGAGGCATGAGAACTGAATGTTTTCAAGTTAAAATACTCTGATCATCTTTCTCTCTGCAGTGTTTTCAAGAGGACACGCTCTCTAAGCAAGCAACTCTTTCCACAGTGTGATGCGACCTCAGCTTGCCACACAGGGCCCAATAAAGATTTCCAAAATGCCAAAGAACTTGATGTGACAATCTTCAAGCTGCGATTTCATCTGCTGTGCCTAGTGCTATATGCCGCCGTGCAGCCTGGGAGCTGCTTAGATGGGATCCTGGGAATCTAGGGCCCAGGATGCTGGCGCAGCTCATGGGCCGCTTATGGACTTTTTGTGTCCTCAAGTGACTCCAAGGCCTGAGGAAGGACGGTCGCCACAGCTACGCATACTAAGTGCTGGCGTGGAGTCAATTTGTTACATAATTCAGACGCTAACCTAGCTGGCTGTTTACAGCCCTCTTTGGGAACAGTCCGCTCCTGCTATAAATGGTCCCCTCGGCCTGGGGACAGCACAGGAGGGCCAGACTCAATTCCCCACAGTCCCTCTTGCACCTGGGACAGAAGCTGGAGTGTGAGTTTCAGGTCGTCTACTTCCTCGCTAGATGTGGGTCACAATGTGGTGACAGAGCCAAGGCCATCAGCTCATCTGCACATGGCAGGTTCTCAAAGATGCAGGCCGGCTCACGGACACACACCACACGTCTCAGGTCAGGGGAACCCAGAAACATGAAAGCATGTTATGCTCAGTTTAGAAAGCCAGAGCTCTATGGGGTGGAGGGGGGGACACTCAACAGATGCTCCGAGCTAGGCATGGTGGAGCACACCTGTAATTCCAGCAATAGGGGTGAGAAGGAAGGGTCAACGTGAGTTTGAGACCAGCCTGGCCTACAAAATGAGTTCAAGTCCAGCCTAAACTGCATAGTGAAATCTTGTCTCAAAAAGAAAAAAAAAAAAAAGCAGATGCCTGAAACAAACATTTATTAATCTTGTAAATTTGACAGTGAGAGCCTGAATCAAACATCCATCCTGCCTTTTTTTTCTATTTACCTATAATATTCAAAGGACAATGGAAGATATTTCTTCTCTAGCCAATTAGTCATAGACACTGGCACATAATGCTTTACATTTTGAAAACAAAACTTCCTGTAAGCAAATTCCTGTCTCACAAATCTCCTAAAGCAGCACTGCCAGTGAGGTTTAGAGATGGCTGGAATTTGATTCTTTTTTTTCTGAGGCAGGGTTTCACTACGTAGTTCAGGTTGGACCTCAACTTGCTGTGTAGCCCAGGCTTGTCTCAAACTTACACTAACTAGCCTGCCTCAGCCTCTGAATGTTGGGGTCACAAGGGCGTACCACCACACCTGGCTCTGGGCCTTCACAGTACAAGCATGGGCAGAAGCCCAGGGCACTGCAGTAGACAAGGACCTGCTTCGGCCTGTGCGCACTGTCCATGCAGGGCCTCTTCACAGACCACCAAGGCCGCCCTGGCCGGAGGCCAACAGCACACACTCTCCTTCAGGACTGGGGTGCTTTCTGCATGAGACCAGATAACAGGAGTCCTTCTGCCTTGGCCACCAAGAAATTCAGACACAATAGCATGTTTAAAAGCACAGAAAGTATCTGAACAGCTTCATAAGTCCTGCTCCATTTGTAGTATATTCTTTTTTTTTTTTTAAAGTCATTTATTTATTACAGTGTCTCACTACATATCACAGATTCTTTTTTTGCGGGGGTGGGGGGGTCAGCTCAGCCCGCCCTGAGGGGAACGGCTGGCATGGCATGTGGTGCTGAGGCTCGAACCACGGTCCCTGAGAGGCGCTTTAGACCACTGAGCTATCTTGCCAGTCCTTGTAGTATATTCTTAGGATGTATGTAGTAAATAAAGCTTTCTTTAAGGCAAAAAAAATAATAAATAAATAAAATAAAAGCACAGAAAGCCAATTGTAGTCATGCATGCCTGTGACACTAGCACTCGGGATGCTGAGGGAGGAGGATTACTATGACGTGGAGGCTGAGAGGTTTTCAGCAGTGTAATAAAGCCTTTATTAACTCTAGAGACATGGAGAGGACCAAAGGCAGACGGGAAAACCCTTTAACCTGAGACAAAGCTGAGATTTTTATGAACTTTTGCTAGGAGTGAGTCAGGGGTCAGTTTTGGTAACATGTAAGGAGCTGACTGGGCCTTCACAGTACAAGCATGTGTGTGTGTGTGAAAGGTGAGAGAAAACTGTTTCCAGGGCTGGAGTGGGGAAGAAGGAGGAAGTGGTTTCTGGGAAAATAAGCTGTGTTTTAAGGGTTTCAGCCATATTAGATGACCACCATAATAACTTAGCAGTTTATACTGGAGCCAGAGCCTATCAGAGGCCAGCCAGGGCTAGACAGTGAGCTCAAGGCTAGCCTGAATAGAGTGAGACCCTGTCTCAGCCTCATGCCAAAAACACAGAACGTACATCCTATGGGGACAGCAGCCAGTATTTATTTACGTGTGTGTGCGCATGCACATGTTGCCAGTAAACCTTTTCCATGCCCTACCTACAGCCCTGCCCACACTCGTTCAGCCACTATCTGTGGCAGGGTGACATCCAGTGTTGAGTGCTACATCACTGATCAGCACAGCAGAAGCCCTGCCTCCAAGGCAACTGGGGTGCACACAAATGAGCAACCTGCACTCTGGCCAGCAGGAGCTGAGAATGGGGTCTAGAGTCCAGCAGAGGTATGGGAGGTAAGGAAGTCAGGTTCAGGTTCAGCAATGGACACAGTAGGGTAACAAAACTACTACCAGAGCATGTGCAGCAGAAGGCCCTATGTGGATAGGAAACAGCCCTGGCCTCTTAAGGAGCCAGGGGACTGAGGGCAAGAAAAGAAACAGGGCCAAAAGTGTAGGGCCCTGAAGGCCACAAGCCTTGGTTACTGGGACGAGTCTCAGGTAGAGTAGGGGGCCTGGGATGCAGAGACACAGGGATGACTCAGATGCCTCCATCAGGACAGGAGCAGGAAAGGCAGGGCCCACTTCTGCCCGGACTCCGAAGGCAGAACATTCAGATCCGTGACCAGGGGACCCAAGGCCCTGAGTCTACTCGGCTGGTACTGCTCCAGCTGGGCTGGGACGACAGGGCAGCAGGAGAAAAGCCTGTTACATGCAGGCAGTATCGACAGCTACCAGGTACATGCCATCTCCGGGCAGTGGCTATCTCTAAAGAATGGAGGTTCTGAGATGGGGCAGTGTCTCAAGTTACTCTTCTCATGTTGCTGGGACAAATACCGAACACTCAAAATGAAGGAAGGAAAGGTTTTTAGCTCATAGTTACTGGAAGTTTCAGTCCATACTCAGCTGGCTCCAAGGCAGCTTGGCACATGGCAGAGAGCAAACTTTTATGGCAGTGGCAAAGAGCAACAGAGCAGAGGGGAGTGATAGCAGGACAGGCAGCTAGCTAGCCTCTGACCTCCCCCTTACATTGTAATGCAAATTACCTGCCCCAGGGCAGGTGCAGCACCCATACTCACAATAATCAATCACAAACTCCAGAAGCCACCCCACGATTGCATGAGGCTTTGGGGGGGACACATACAGAAACAGTTAACATTCTGCCCCTGGACCCCTAAAGGCTCAAGCACATCCCTTTATGCAAAAGACATTTTATTTTTAGTCCATCTCTAAGAGTTGCCAAAATCCCAACAGCTGAAAGTTCAAGTCCCAAGAGTCCTCCAAGATCCAAGGCAGACTCTTAGCTGTGAGCCCCTGTACAAATGAAAAGTTAAACACTTCCAACACTCAAAGGCACAAGATAAAACATTGCCATTCCAAAAGGTACACACAGCAGTATACCAAGCACTGAGACCAAAGCAAGTCCAAGATCCAGAAGGGCGAACATTAAGTCCTGTAGCTCCATATGCAACATCTAATGCAATCTGTAACAAGTTGTGAGCTCCAAAAGCTTTATATGGATCCACCCCTACAACACTTTTGGAGGTAGTTCCCATGGCTTCTCTCTCAGGCTGGCTTTGCTTACAGCTTCTCTTAGATGATCCCCATTTCTGTATTTTCCAAACTTCTGGGGTTTCCACTCACAGCTTCGTACACTGTCCGCCCAGGCCTTGGAAATCTAGGTGGAAGCCTCCTTGCCCTCGGAACTCCTGCATTCTGCAAGCACCTAAAACCAATGCCATGTGGATGATGCCAGGGTCCGCTGCCAGCTGGAGCAGTAACCAGGCTTTCTTTTCTCTTTGCTGTAGGGACTGAGCACCTGGATTGCTGAACACTCTGACCCTGATTCCCAGAAACAAATTTTTTATACTGGTGCCATTCTGGAAATGTGTGGCTGCTGCCTCCATTCTGGAGCAGGAGGCTTTATGGCTTTCCCCTCAGGGTAAAGTCCCTCACCCTAGCAATTCTGAGGCTGCAAAAGGCAGAGAGACCTGCTGCCTTCAGTGATACCCTCAGGCCATTCTTTCAATTCTTTTATTCTTTCTTCACATTGGAGATCCTTTTAGCTCTATCATTCCACAGCTTTATTGGAGCTTGCTTTCTGGCCATACTCATAATATTTTAAATCTTCCTACTGAGCTCTTTGCTCTTGAATCTCAACAAAAATCTGACTAACAGTTCCCAACAATAGCCATGCCACTGTCTCAGTATTTGGCTACTTTGACATTTCTTTTGCCTGATAGGCTAAACTTACCTAGAACACTGAGCTACTTACTTCATAAGCAAAACGAGCTATTTTCCTACAGGAAAAATAATAAAACTGGGGCTAAGGACATAGCTTGCTGGCACAGTACCTGCCTGGTAAGCTTGAGGTCATGAGTTTGATTCTAAGTACAAACAAAAAAATAACACAAGCAACCTAGCTATAAGGCAGAAAACTTTCTCACACTTTTAAAAGTATTTCCAAAGAAAAATAAAAATACACATTTCATTTCCATATTACCTCCCCCTAAAGTGGTCACAACCCTTGCCTTATGCAATTTAAAACATGGTACTCTACCACTCCTTCTTGTTTTAGCCCTCAAAGATCTGTGTGAGAGCCTCAACATGAGCTCTGGATCTGCGCTACAGCTCAGTATGCCCAGCGGTCCCTGGACAATAGTCACATGTATAGCGGACAGCCTGGGAACTGAGGCTGGATGCCACGATGTGGAGGGTCCCGCTCTTCAGTTTGCTCTCAGCCCCTGGGCAGACAGAACACCATGTGTGGAACCTCGCAGAGTGGGGTGAGCAGCCCATGGACAGGACCGGGCTGAACTTACTTGAGCAGCTGCAGGAGGCCAGGCGTCATGGAGGCTGGTCTCACTACCCCAGCCCCACTGATGGTCCCCAGGTGAACCTGTGGGTAATAGACTGTCCGCAGAGCCAGCCGTGAGGACTGCAGCCGGGTCTTGATGACTTCCAGTGGACACGTGAAGATAGCACCGACCGTGCCCCCACACCTGCAAGACAGACACTATGGTCAGGACGGTGCCTCAGTGCTCCAGACCATGAGGCGCAACAAAGGACAGGGTGCACTTAGTAACACTCAGAACAGAAGGTGAGATTCCAAACTGTGCCACTTTGTACTTCTGTGTCGGTCCAGATGCCCTAGCACCCATTGGCAGTGTTACTGTTCCTGGTGCATGCACAAGGCAGTTTCCTGACTCACTGCACATCATGCCATTTCCTATCTCCCTGTCATGCTGCAATGGATGTTTTAGAAATGCCTCTTTGCAGGGAGATAGCTCAGTGTCCCAAGTTCAATTCCCAGTACAGGAAAGAAAGAAAGAAAGAAAGAAAGAAAGAAAGAAAGAAAGAAAGAAAGAAAGAAAGAAAGAAAGAAAGAAATGCTCCTTTGCACATCCTAGCCAAACATTCAGGTAATGCCACTGTCTGGAAAGCCAAGCGACAGCACAGACCTTTATTAAAGTCTAACTGGGATTGCACTGAAAATCAGTGCTTACTGTGTTTCCTCAGTACAGCATCCTGTTCCCTGTCTGCCTCCCTACCCTTCACAATGATGGGCAAAGCTACAAGCTCACTAAACAGTTTTCTTCAAGATAACTCAATTATTTAGCCCAAAACCTCTACTTCTGTCTTCTCTTAAAAAGCACTAGCCACAATCATGTTTGATGGTTAGATTATGTTGCACATACCCTCTAATGTCACTCCCCACATGGCCAGGGACTCCTTGGAAAACAGCAAGGCAAGTCCCTGAGCTCCTGCTCACCTCTGTGTCCCTGACATCAGGACAAAGACCTGTGCTCAGCCAGGGTTATTTACTGGAGACCCCTGGAGGCTGGTTCTCATGCACCTAAAGGTGTGTGAAGAAGCGCTTGCTCCTGACCTATGGCCTGCCACCTCTCACCAGACCCTTGGAGGGGTGGAGCCTCTGTCCATCTATTCCTGCACTTAGCAAGAGTGTAAGCATCCAACACACAAGGCAGGCCAGTCAACATGACCTGGTACCAGCAGCTCCAACCAGGAAAGGGAAGAATGGAAGCAGCAGGCTGGCCCTGCACAACATTTACTCCTGTCTCTGGATGCCAGTGTTGGAAATGTGGAAGCAAAGCCAGTACCTCCCATGGGCCTGAGGTGATCAATGAATCTCCACGCAGAATTTAAAAAAGATCCTGGAGCCCTGCGGTCTTGTCACGGTCCAGCCCTGGAAGCAAGATGCTTAGAAACAGCACTTAAGAGACGGGGTGCAGTGGCGGGTGCCTGTAATCCCAGTGCTTGGGACACTGAAAACAGGAGGACCACTGTCTCTAAGTCTGATCTACGCAGTGAGACCCAGTATCCCTTGTACTAAATGCGTAAGAAAAAAGAAACAGCACTTAGATGCCAAGGGCTGAATGGGTGCATGTGTCCAGCACCCATCTCACCAGTGCTCTGGAGGTGGGGCCCACTGTTGGTCCCAAGTCAAAGAGGAGTCTACATGGCAGCACAGACAAAAATGCACCAATGGGAAGGGAGGAGAAATGGGTAAATCTGCTTTGTATCATAACAATCCCAGCCTCAAGTTGAGCAGTTTATCTATGAAACTATTTTTTAACTGTCAGCCAAAGTCCATCAATCAGAAAAGCAATGCAGGGAGCAAAAATTAGATCTATGAGGTCTCACTGAGGTTACAGACATTCCTCTTTTGAGGACCCACTTCTGGCCTACATTGGCTACTCAATGAGCAATTGTATTAGTATATACTTTACAATATTCAGAACAGAGAAAGGGCCCAGGAATGCCAACTGGTGACTGCTTCTGATCACAGAACTCTCACATGCAGAGCTGTACAGTGTAACAGAAAGCAGCAGTGCATCATTCAATCAGCAGAAATCACAATACCATATAAACAAGGCGTTTCATACAAAAGACATTAAGGCTCTATAAGCAAGGTATACAGAACTGTATAAAAAAGAAAGCCGGGGCATACATCAGAATAGCACAACTTGGTCCTAAGTCTAACTAGTCATTAATCAGGTACATCGCTAAATGAGGGCTAGCTATACTTTTATAAAGTCTCAAAATGAAGGGCCGGGGAGATGGTACAGTAGAATAAGCACTTCCCTGCCTGACAAGTACAAAGGCCTGAGTTCAATCACCAGTTCCGCACACGCACACACACACAAAAAAGTCTCAAAATGACAAAACCAAAACCCAAATCCAGATGCTCCATCTGTCTCTCAAGGGATTTGTTTTTGAGTGTTATAGAAAGACAGCAATAGAAAATTATACATGGCTTACTCAGTTAATTTACCACTCAAAAGATAAAAATTGCTGATGTTTAGGTCTTTTAAACTCCAAAAGCATGGGCTGGCCAGATAGCTCAGTGGACTAAAGCAGCTGCTTAGGCAAGAGTGCAGTGGCCAGGGTTCAATCGCCAGCCCTGCCCCTGGAGTGCCCTGAGACCTCGAATGAGATTGGACATGGTGGTGTGTGCCTGTAATCCCAGCATGTGGGAGGCTAAACATGGGAGAATCACTATGAGTCCAATCTATGCAGTGAAACCCTATAGACCTTGTACTAAACACATAGAAAACTTCAAAAGGAAACCTATAATCAGGAAGAAATTGGGTAGCTGGGCATAGTGGCACGTGCCTGTACTCCTAGCACTAGAGGCTGAGGCAGTAGGATCACCCTGAGTTTAAAGCCAGCCTGGGCTACATAGTGAGTTCAAGGCCAACCTGAAGTACATAGTGAGACCCTGGTTCCTAAAACCAAAGAAAAAAAAAAAAAGGGGGCCAAGGTTATGGCTTGGGGGCATAGTGCCTGTCTGGCAAGCATAAGGTCATGAGTTCAATTCCCAATACCATACACATACAAATAATAAAGCCAAAAAAGGAGAGGGGAGGAAGAAGAGGAAACTGGGAGTGTTACTGAACACTAGCTGGTATGATCTGCAATAAGTAGCACAATGCACATAAAGAAACAAGATGACTGGGTGTGGTGGTGTGCGTCTATAATCCCAGAGCTTGGCAAGCTGAAAATAGGAGGATCACTACGCAGTGAGACCCTGTAATAAGTACATTAAAAATAATAATAAATAAATAAAGAAGAAACAGGAGGTTATGGGTTGTCTTGATGTCCTCTAAAAGTCTCATGCAGTTTTAGATGGGGCTTTTTCAGAACTAGTTGAATCTAAAGTGACTGACTGATCTTATAGCATAATACTAGGGCTAGGGCGGTGAGTACTACACCTCCCCTAGAGGGGGTAACCTGCATATGGTTAAAGGACCTGCATACAACAAAGACGCTTGTCCCCTTTCTCTCCCTTTATGCTTTTGCTGTCTTCTGCAGCCATGAACAGCTGACACCCTCCCTGGTAACCAGCTGTTTATGGACTAAAACCTCTACAAACTAAAGAAGTAACTAAAGCTCCGCCTCTTTACCTTTGGGTGGTGGGTATATTGTTTAAGCAATGAGAAAAATAACAAGACACAGGACATCATGTGGAATGTTTTAAAAAGGAGGTTAGATTGGGTATGGTCCTAGTGCTTGGGAGGCTGAAAACAGGAGGATCTCTATGAGCTTGAACTGTGTAGGGAGGCCCTGTAGGCCCTGCACTAAATACATTTAAAAAAAAAAAAAAAAAAAAAAAAGAGAGGTTAAAAAAAAAAAAAAGCAAGCAAACAAACAAAGCCCCCTAACTTTGGCCCAGGATTTTTTTTTTTTTTTTTGGCTCAGAGTCTTGAGTTTGATTTCCAGTACAAAACAACAACAAAAACAAACTTTAAAAAATTCCACCTAACTTTACCAAGCAAGTGCATGCCTATAATCCCAGCCCTAGGGAGGCTAAGGCTGAGGCAGGATAACTACCCTGAGTCCTAGGCCAGCCTGAGCTACAAAGTGACTTTGGAACCTGTCTCAAAAAGACAAACAACTTCCCTGTCAAGTGCAAGGGACTGAATGCAATCCCTGGTTCCGCACACAAAGAAAAGACAAACAAAACATCCAGAAAACTAACTTTGTAACTCATACTTCATGTCTTCCTACACAATGTAAGTTGCTCTTACCTACTATATATAATACTACCCACCCACTTAAATACAAGGTTAAGCCAGTGTGGTGCTGCCTGCCTGTAATCCCCTACTGAGCTTAGCCTGGGCAACTTAACTAAGACTGTGTCAAAAAATAAAGAAAGAAAAAAGACAAAGACTACCTGATCCCCAGTACTGAGACCTGGGGACCCACTCATATCAACTTCATGCCAGTTTCCTGATAATTCTTTCATCAGCAAGGCAACAAGTTCAAAGCCAGGACAGGGAAACCACCTTTGCCCCAGCTGGAAGTCAGCTGCACTCCTCACGCTGAGGGACCATCACCCAAATCTATGCCATTGATCGGACCATGACTGGCGGGAACTTGTCAACAAAGCAGCCCTACTGACAGTGGGTGGCCCCTTAGAGAGTGGCAGGTCAAAGTCATCATGCTGTCCACAACAACCAGGGCAGAAGGTGATGGTGGTGAGGAGGGGGGGAAGGCCACTTCTCACGGTGAATGGGGCATCACCAGGAGCCTCATTTCAAGGACGAGAGGACAGGACGGGGACAGAGCTGGCCAACACTACCACTCACACCACAGCCCAGGAGAGGACAGAAATTGAGTTGTGCCCATGACAGGCCTTCGTAACCCACCAGAGGAAAATCCTTAGATGTAAACTGCCTAGAGGATTTTGCTAAGTCATTAGCTGTGTCAGATGCAGTCACTAAACCCTCTTCATTAGAAAAAAACAAGTTTTTTTTTTTGCAGAACCGGGGGTTGAAGTTGTAGGGAAGCACTTATTCCATTGAACCACCTCCCTGGCCTCCGGAAAAAGCAAGTTCTGATATTAAACTAACATTTCCAAGGTGATCACAAAGGTTTGTCATCCTGGGATCCCAGGAAGGCAGAGGCAGGAGGATCACTGTGCGTTCAAGGCCAGCCTCAGCTATGTAGCAAGACACTGTCTTAAAAATCCAAATAACCAAAACTGAAACAACAACAGAGCTTAACATCTACAAAGAAGAGCTTTCCTGAAATTTAAATCATTTTCTAGTAGAACTTTTCAAGTATCTTTCAACTCAGCTGAGAGTGGAGCACATGCCCAGAATCCCAGCATTTAGAAGGCTGAAGTAAAAGGATCACCAGGAGCCCTATCACCTTGACAACTTATGAATTAAAATGCACAAGACATTCATTTTTTATTCCTTTGTATTTTAGGAAGAGTCTACAGGGTGTTCAGGGTCTCACTACTAGATCGGACTTGTAGTGATCCCCCAAGAGCTGGGATTACAGGCACGTGTGGCTGTGCCCAATCTCAACCGCCATCTCAGCAAACCCCAGGAGCGGGGCTCATAGAGCAGGCCCAGGGCTTGAATCTGCTGGGCTATTTGGCCAGCCCAAGACCTTCATTTCTTGTAAAAGGGATAATAAGATGAAATACTGACTCACCTACTCTGGCCTTCCAGGGGTTTATCAAACTATAATCATAAGGGTGGGGTATGGGTTTAGCCTGTCTGAGGCCCTGGGGATCAACCCTGGGTGTCACACATAGAAATTAACCAAAACTAATTTTTCAAAAAATGTTCAGGTCCAGGTCCGGCCAGATAGCTCAGTGGACTAAAATGCCTGCTTAGGCAGAGTACAGAGGGCCCGGGATTTGATCCCTGGCCTGGCATGAATGCCCAGCCTTTGGGGTGCACTGAGACAGCGACAAACGGCATGGTGGCATGTGCCTATAATCCCAGCACTTGGGAGGCTGAAAACAGGAGAATCAGAGTCCGATCTATGTAATGAGACCCTATAGATCTTGTATACCCTGTCATACATATTATATGACAACAAACTATCTTTCACAGTGAAAATGTTCCCAATCTTTCTCTACTCTACACACAAACAGCACCTGGCTTTGGCCCTCACATACACGCTGTACTAAGGCTGGGTCCAGCTGAAGCTCCCTGCAGTGTGTCCCAGCTCTGCTGGGACACCCCCCCCAAGTAGAAATACACAGTCTGTCCTGTGCTGCCCCCACAGTCATGTCTCAGCTATACAGTCCCTCTCCTTTCCCCTACATAGAGAGCAAATTCTAGGAACATTCAGCTTCTCAGCTGTGGCTGCCAACAGTAACTGGCTGGAGGGGACTGGGCTGCTTTGTCACTTCTGCCTTTCCATGGAGGTCTTCGGGCACGAGGGACAGGTAACCAGTCCTTGTCTCACAGGGGTCCCTCTGGCTGCATGCTGCATCAGGGGCCTGGGTCAATGCAGCATTTTGGCATTGGCAGTGGCTATCCTTGTCAAGAGCCTTCACCCCCAAGTTTTTGTCTGCCTTCTCGGGACCTTGTGGCAGTGCCAGATGCCCCCCTTTTTCTGGTCCATAAGCTTTTCCACACTGAGGTTGTAGGGCCACCAGTCTCTGATAATGCCAACAAGGTCATCATGGGGTAGGAAGTCACCACCCCTGCCAGCCTTCTCAAATCCTGCTGGCTGGACACCACAGCAGTGCCCTGGCCCCATCCAGCTCCAGAGAAGCTTCCAGACTCTTAGCCTAATGAGCTGCAGTCCAGGACTGGCAAGGCTGGGACACTACAGTAAGACCTCCCCCACCAGCACACTCAAGAGTGAGCAATGACAGACAAGCCTTTCGCCTCCAGAGCTGGGGTGGAGTGGTCACGAGCAGCAGGGTAGACCTTGAAGCTCTGACTCACAGCCAAGGCTTCTCCTGTGCCATCTGAGTGCACAGGAGGCCACTGTACAGACAATGGGAAAGTCACACTTGTGCTCACTTCCCTGGTAACACAGCACGAGCACCCCAGAACTGACTAAGCTGACTGGAGCATGATATTCTAGACCACAGGCTTCAAAGTGGGACATCCTCCTGAGATGCCTGGAAAATTCATCTGCTGGAATACACAAAGGAAATATTACAGGGAAATAAGGTTCTACTTTTTTATAATCTCCACAGCTGAACTTCTTTATATTTGCTGTGGTTTTGTTCTTTTTTGTTTGGAGACAGGGTCTCAGTGATGTAGCCCAGTCTAGTGTTGAACTTACTGCAACTCTCCTGTCTCAGCCCCCAAGTGCTGGGATTATAGGTGTCTACCACCACACCCTGTGGCATGGAGGTTTTCCACATACAAAATTAACAGGGTGATATAATTACACTTGGAGAGATGCACAAACATTTTAATAATAGGGCTTCATGATTAAAACTTAGGGAAAAAAAAATTGGAGGAACTAGAGGTTCCACCCTTGAGCATTTTGTACCCTCACCAAATGACATCCTGCAGCGTATGATGTCTTTGATTCCTGAAATGGGGCGGGGACTGTAACCAGCATCTAGGGAGCAGAGGCCAAGGGTGCTGAAAACGGCCAACATGCAAAGCAAGCTGCCCTCCAAACATGCCCACAGGGCACTGCGGATGCAACCAGGGCTGGGCGTCCGCTCCCTTTGCCCTGCCCTAACCAGATCCGGTTTTAGGACACTCATGTGGCTGGCAGTCAGCCAGATCTTATTTCACCTACAAAGGTGGATGACCCTTCCCAGAGCCTTGGCTCCTTGACTTGGAGCAGTGATTGGTTTTAGAGGTAGGTAGGTGTATCCAAGCCAGTTCACTTGGGAGTAAAACCCAAGCCCTGCTTAGTGAAGGGACAGAGACCACCATGTCAGGCAGGGACCAGAGCCAGCCTCTAGCAGCCTTTTTTGGTCAGGCTCGGGGGAGGGGGGGACACACTGGTAAATGTACAGACAAGCCCTTTCCAGAAACCGGTTCTGGCACAAAACGAACTTTCCACTACAACCTGAAGGCTCCTACAAAAAGCATTGTTAAAAATGAACCCCTATGTTTTTCAAGAAAGCACTTCCTGTCTATCACACACACATAATCTTCTAAAGTGTGCTCAGGACTCATGTTTGTAGGACAGTGTGTTTCTAACAGCCATGAAAAGACTTCCAGGATATTAAATTAATTCACTCCCAGGTGACACTGCTCTATTACTGCTGCCAAAGTCCAGGGAATACCCTCTGGGACACTGTCCTGGTACAAACCGCCAACAGTCAGCAACTGAAAGGCTGTGGGTGATTCTAGGACACGTCTAAGAAAGAGCAGCCACAGCAGAGTTCTGCCCAAAATACACCTCCTACTTCATTAACTAGATTTGCTACAGTACTGTTTCCCTTTGATAAAAAACTATAGCCTACTTCTCCTTCTCTCATTGTTTTTTTGTGGAACCGGAGCTTAGTGTGCTAGAGAGGCTCCCATGCTCTTTATCTTTCTGCCCTCAACAGAATGCGGCATCTGTAGGATTTCTACTCGGGGAGTAGACGTCCCACAACTATGAATGTAATGCCTACACTGGGCTTTTCGACCATTTTTTTTTGTGATCACACAGAGCTACATACAAATTTTAAATTATGGGCACAGGTCTTACCTTTCATCTCTTAGTTTCAAATAATCAAGACAAAACAGCTGCTGCTGGGACCTGGGAGATGATGGCTCAGTGGAATAAGCACTTCCGTGGCAAGTGCAAGGGCCTGAGTTTGATCCCTGGTTCCACAAAAAACAAAAACAAAACAGCAGCTGTCCCGCTGGTGGAGCGCTGATTTCTATACCTCTTAGCTTGTGACTTTGTACAAAATGGGGGCACCTCCAATGGCATCCTGTCAGTACTCAAAGTCCCCCTAAGTTCATTGCCTCATTTCTTTCCTTTTTATCAGTTCCTTCTGCAGTTCCTACTTGAAGAAGCTACTATTCTGTATATACCATAGTTTTATTCAATACTGTGCGTGAGATTTTGATGACACAAATTCTCTATTCACTCAAGATGTGATAGTTCTTGATGTAGCTAGTTCTTCAGATACTATTTCTGGCATCTTACTCCATTTGGAAAGAGAACTTAAAATAGCACCCCAAATGAATAAGTACTTGCTGAATCTGAGAAGTCTTATCTTTCACAAATAGACAAATGCAAACTAACACTATCTTATGCCAATATGGTTTTAGCAAATCTCAATAAGGATCTAACTTTGTAATTCACAAATAAAGTACTGCTGCTCTTTGAGACAACTTAGAGCACATTAATCACACAGGTAAAATTAACAAGACTTTTTTTTTTTTTTTTTTCACTTAGTCCACTGTGTAACACCTTGTGATATTCCAGCGAAGCAAATCAACACAGTTCTTACCCAAATATCACAGAATTAAAAATAATAGTAATGTTTGTAGAATGTCTGGATACATCAGAATAAATCAGTCAATTATGTTCACAGCAGTATATGTAAGCAGTTATACTTGCTACTTACAAATCATGTACACCCTACATTTATCAAAACTTCTTTTAAGCATTTCAAATAAGGCTTGCACCTCGTCTACACCATTCCCCTAGAAAACAGATCAACTATCCCATGTATTCCCTAAGGCTTAATTAAGGTAACTCCTGGCTACTGCAACTCACATTTTTGGGGACAAAAACAGCACCAGAACACATCTAGCAACACCTTCATCAAGGGGCAAGCACTAAATTCTGAACCTGTTGGTAAATTCCATCCTTAGGACCTCAAAGAGAAGCCACATTCCCATGTAAACACATTTTAAAGGTTGTGTAAGCATATTTGATGGCAAAACAAAAAACTCATGTCATAAAAATAAGACCCAAAACAGTCCAAGCTGTCATGATCTAAATCTACCTCAGCTCAGTCCAGCTATTTCAGGGGCTGAGCAGATCTCCTAGGACTGCACGGAAGGTGAAGGGCATCACTAACACTAGGACAAGCAGAATCACTAAGTCTTGTTATTTTTTTCCCCATTGCTGGGAATCCAGCCTAGGGCCTTGTACCTTTTAGGCAAGCACCTTCCACTGAGCTGCACCTTCTAGCTCAAGGCCTTTGATGGAAAAAGGGACACATCACAATATTTCACTGTCTGTCTGTCTGTCTATCACTCTAACAGAGTAGCACAGGTTGGCCTTGAACTCATAGCCATCCTCCTGCCTCAGCCTCCTGAAGCTGGGATTACATGTATACCACACCACACCTGGATCTTTGTTGCTTTTCTTGATGAAGTAGTTTAAAAAAGCAGAAAAGGGCTTACACTTTTTTGTTAGGACAACACTACCCAGGTACAGGAAGAAAACAGAAATCCTAAGGGTGCCAAACACCAACATCAAATAAAGGATGCTGACTCATGCAGAAGCAGCCACTCTGAGAGACTCCAGGGCCTTAAGAACATCTGACTCTGCAACCATAACGCTACCCAAAGGCAACAAAGAACATGTGCACAGGTAAGGGTGTCCACTTATTTCCAATGACAAAAACAAAACTAAAATCCACCAGTGGTAGGAGACCATACAGAAATCAGCAGACTCAGCACGGCAGCTCTGCTGCAAAGCGTTACAGCCACTGGGCTTAGAAACCACCTTACCTTCTCCCAACCTGGCATTGAGCAGGACCAGATAATTAAACTTCACTTGGGATAACACTGCCACACTATCCCTAAAACTCAGCATATCGCAAAGAAGAAAGTAATCTAAGCTGGGTGCTGCACCACATGCCTATAATCCCAGCACTCAGGTTGAGACAGGAGGATCAAGGCCAGCCTGGGCTACACAGTTGAGACCCTGTCTCAAAGACCAAAACGAAGGTAATTTAAAGTAAGCCATAAGAGGAGGTCAAGAGCCGGGCGTGGTGGCGCATGCTTGTAATCCCAGCACTCGGGAGGCTGAGGCAGGAGGATTGTTGTGAGTTCGAGACCAGCCTGAGCTACAAAGTGAGCTTAAGGCCAGCCTGGCCTGCATGGTGAAACCCTGTCTCAAAAAGACAAAAAAAAAAAAAAAAAAAAAAAAAAAAAAAAAAAAAAAAAAAAAAAAAAAAAAAAAAAAAAAAGAGGAGGTCAAGGCCAGCTTGGGCTACACAGTGAGGTGTCAAGGCCAGTCTGAACTACACAGTGAGACCTTGTTTAAAAACAGAAACACACACACACACACACACACACACACACACACACACACACACTCTGAAATACTTGGTACAAAAATGCATGCATAGAATATTTATTAAAGTTTCTAAATGTTGGCTGAGTGGTAAGAGTATTTTTTCTATTAGAAAGTATCCCAGAAATTGTCTTAAAAAAAAAAAATTAGAAAGACGGAGTTGCTTCAGTACTTGCTTCAGTACTTATTTTTTCTAAGACCTAAAACTTAATTTTCACTTATGCATAAGTTGCTCACATCTGATAAAAAATATGTGTTCAACATTAGTTAGTGATAGCATTTAACTTGTTTGGTAATACAGCTTCCAACAGCCATTCAATAAACAGAAGAAATATGAGTTTTTGTTATTCTTTTTTTTTTTTTTTTTTTTTTTTTGGTGGAATTGGGGATTGGACTCAGGGCCTTGAGCTTGCCAGGCAAGTGCTTATTTCTACTGAGCTACCTCCCCAACCCAGAAATGTGAGTTTTTAAAATCAAGGGCTGCGGGGCAGGGGAGATGGCTCAGTGGAATAAGCACTTCCCTGGCAAGCGCAAGGGATTGAGTTCAATCCCCAGTTCTGAAAAAAGTAATAATAAATAAATACATAAATAAAATCAAGGGCTGTGCCTTTTTTTCCCAAACCTTTTTCAAAAGAACTGAACTCAGTTCTCTGGAAAGACACCAGTTAAACAACAGAGGACCTGGTTAGGTGGTGCAAAGCAGTATGCACTCCATCAGAGCAGGCTGGGGTTGACTATGTTTAATTTCATACTCCATCCTGTCCGCATTCATCATCTTTCATGTTCTACCCTAAAACAAGCTAAAGTAATAAATATAATATTATATATATATATATATATTTTTTTTTTTTTTTTTTTTTTTGAGACAATCTTACTACATGGTTTGACTAGGCTAGTCTTGGACTCACTATCAACTCTGGCAATCTTTCTGCCTTAACCTCTGAATGCTGGGAGTATAAGCCTGCACCACCATGCTTGGCTTCAAACTAAAGTATTTTAATCTACAATTGATCAAAATCTTTTTAGTAACCCTGAAAACTTCATTTTCAAAGGTTTCTTCTTCTGTCTTGAATGTCTGCAAGCACAGTAATCCCAACAGCTGCTAATAAAGGAACTGGAGCTGCTTAGCTACCCCACCTTCAGGCACTACTTAATAAACTACCTACATCTTCATCACTGTTTACCTCCATCAAGAGAAATGGCTGCTCTCAGAAAAGAATCTGCAGCCAGAGGGCGCTGGGAAGGGCAGGTGGAGACATCCATCACCTCACCGTAGGGCTACAGTGAGTTTCAACACAAGCTGATCAAAGAAAAATTTAAAAGGCCACCTCACTAAAACCAGTTAAGTCAAAATTTGCTGGTCATAACTTCACTTTACAAAATTCTTCTTCTTGGCTTTGAAAATGTGTGACTTTAAAAATATACCCTAGTTGTTTAAAAACTCCCAGGAATGACACGTTTATCCCCAGTGTCTTCATTTCTTAATTTGAGAATGCTTCTGGACTGTTACTCTCAGAGGAAATATCAATGGGGACATGGAGGGAAGGCACAGTGACAGGGGAGTGACAGAGATGAATGGGAAATGAGAGAGAACAAATTCTTCCTTAGTAGGACACCAAGGTACTTGCCTGGAGGAAGAAAGGGTCCCGGTGACCACCTACAGTAACAGCATAAAGAGCTCAAAAACATTTCCACCATAGCCTGTTTCACAGATAAATTTCTCAACCATTATAGGTTGTTATAAGGAACACATCTAATCTAGGTGGCTGCAACCAGAACACTCCAGTCAAGATGATGACCCACAATCATGTTTGATGGAGAATGTCCTATGCATTAAAATAAATAAAGAAAGAAATGGAAACAACTTCTACCAGGTCTGTGAAGGCCTCAGAACAAACATCTGGAAAACATACAAAGGACCAGTGCCACTGACTGATAAAAGGGGAAAAAAACTTACCAACACCCAAGATTTTAACTTCCATGGGGACGGGTTAGGCCCCTTCCTGATCCCCTCTACTTAACCTCCCCAAAACGCATGACCCCTACTGAAAAACCTGAGAGTGCTTCGCAATGAAACAGCACACTCCCTTCCTGGAACCTCGAGGTTCCCCCTCCGCACTCCCACGTGTTGCCAGCCAGCGGCCAGCGTCTCCGTGCCCCAGCCCCTTTCAGGGCCTCGCTGAGGGGACTCCAGCAGCCGGGGCTCGGCGGCCCTGAGCCCCGGACACAGGTATTGGGGACTGCCCCGAGGCGGGTCCATATGGTCGTGGGCGGCAGGTGGCCACGGTGGCCAAGACACTCGCCCCGGACAAGGGTTCAAAACAGAAGCGCGGGGCTGCGGGGACAAGGCATGGGCGCGGCCGCGGGTGTGCGCAGGGCAAGCCCGACCCCAACCACCGGCCTGGCCGCAGGGACGTCCTCCCTGGGCCGCTGGGAAACCGAGCGCCGGCCTGAGCCTCACCCTCCGGCGAAGAGGTGAAGCAGCGTGCTCTCCTTCTGCTGGCTGCCGGTCGCCATGGCTCCGAGGCCCGCCGGCGCCGCCGTTCAAGGAAAGCGAAAGGCCTCCGGGTCCGTTCGCCCCGCGGTCGTCAGGCGGCCGCCGGTTCCTCCATGCGCGCGCGGGCCCCGGGACCCAGTTCTCTCCGCGGCGACGCCGCCGGCGCCTCACCGGCCTCTGCGCCGCAAGCGCGGCAGCCAGCTAGAGCCCGGCGTGCGGCCGTCACGTGGCGGGGGCTGGGCCGTGACGTCACGCGGCGGCGTGGGCCGGAGGCGAGATGCGTCGGGGGTGTGGGCCCGGCTCCCGCACGACCATTGGATAAAAGGCAGATGTGGGCGGGGTCGGCCAGGTCAGTGCCTGGAGGGGGTGAAAACCGGCTGAGGCCAAGTGGTCCAGGCTTAAGGGCGACCGGGTCGCGCTTGGCAGGTCGTAGTCGAGCCTGAGGCCTTGCCTTTGTAGTAACTTCACTTTGCGAAAGTTAGGTGTACAAAAAGTATGTTAATTACCTGTTACATCTCACACCTCTGTTCATCACCTAGATTAAGGTTAAAAAAACCAAAGTCAAAGTAAAATTCTTGAACTAAACAACCTAACGCCAGAGTACCTCTAGAATTCTTGGGTGTCTTTCTACGAACAGTACAGTATGCTGCATGTATTTTGCAGTGTGCTTTTTGACTTTCCTGTGGCGGCTCACAGAGCTTTGCAAACTGTGTCTCCAGTTGTCTGTGCAGGGTCACTATCCACCCAGCCTAGTATCTTCTTCTGCTTACCCTCAGGTAGTCTGTCGCATAACTCCCCAGGGAATTCCTACCGCCCCCGGTGGGCTTCTGTGGTCACTTCGCTGATTTATTTACTGTCCTCCCCATTCGGGGAAGTGAGCGTCAGGAGATGGGGCCTTCGTTTTTTGTGTTCATAGGTTGCTCCTGACCTGGTACCTACTGCCTAGTAATACCCAAGGCACTAAGGAATGACTGTCTCAACCTGAACTGATCCTCTCCCACAAACCTGCTCAGCCTCTCCAATTTCCTGTTCTGGCGGTGACTACCTATTCAATGTAAGATTTGATCTCTTCTCTCCTCCTCTCTCTCCCTCTCTCTCTGTCTCTCTCTCCCCTTCCCCACCCCCCACTCCTTCCCTCTCCAGCTCACCCGTCACCGGCACTTTTAGTTCCTAAAATTCTCCAGATCCATCCCTTACCCTCTATGGCTGCTAGGGATTTCAGATCTGTCTCAGATCTGTCTCTTGCCTGCTTGTAACTAAAATCTACCTGTGCTCACAGGCCACCCCTTTTGGTCCATAACTCCTACTTCTGTCTCTAGAGGTGCCAGATCCAGAACAAACAGGCCTGCTCTTTTTCTTGCATCTTTCAGAGCTGCTGAAAGCCCCTTGACCCGGCTCAGCTGCTGCACAGCCCCTGAGTACACAGTTGAATGGGAGGAGGATTGTGAGCAAACATGGGCGCTAGCAAGCAAATCTGGTTTTGATTGCAGGGACTCTGTAGAAACAGCTCCTGGGTGCAGTCATCCGAAATACAAAGATGATTGCTCTAATTAAAGCCCTTGCTCCAGGCCTAGAAAGAGAAGAAACCATGGTAGCGCTCTGGGCATATGAAAAATCGAAGGAAGGAATGAAGGAAGGTAGGAAGGAAGGAAGGTGAATCTGTTTCCTGAATCTACCAAACCCCCTACAGCAGTTACTTAGGATGTCTCCGGTAAATACAACCTAGCCTAAGATAATTTATCAGGCAGCAGCAGGGGAGCTGAAACAGGTACTGCCGGGCTATCAACCAGGACCAACTGCTTTCCAGGGGGAAGGATTCTGAACTGGAGGAAAAACCATGCTTGGAGCACACAACTTACTGTGGCTGGGTTTGTTTGGTCTTTTTGAGACAGAGTCTCACTATACAGTTCAGGTTGGCCTTGAGTTTACTTTGTAGCCCAGGGTGGTCTCAAACTTGCAATGACTCTCCTGCTTCAGCCTCCTGAGTACTGGGATTATACACCTGTACCGCCACGCCAGGCTGCTGTTGGAGTTTGAGGCTGGGACCCAGACTCTTATCTCTGAGGCAGTGCCAGCCTCCTGCTCTCCCCCCTACCCCAAGATTGTCAGTCTAAGGTCAAGGGGCACACCTAAGCGGGTGTCCCACCTCCTCTGCAGCAGGACCACTGCCCTGCCCCCTCTGCTCCCCTCAGAGCTTCCCCCAGGTCTTTCAGCGTGTATTATCTCTTCTGGGTCTCACCCTCCTGGCAGCCTTGTTGTTTTTCCTTCCCTTCTTATGGACAAGCACAGTAGATTTGCTCAAGGTCACATAGCTAGACAGTGGCTGATGCAATGATCTGTCACCCCCTGCGCCTCTGAGCATGCTGTTTGTGTTCCTAGGTGTCCCTGTCGTCTGCTGGCCAGACTCCCTCTGGACTCAAGCACCTAGAGGTCTCCAATCATCCACCTCATGGGGCTGTCCTTGGCTTTCAGCAGCGCCTTCACAGACAGATCACCCCAAATCCCCCCTCGTGCTATATTCCCCAGCAGCAATTACACTGGGGACAAGATCCCAGGGGATGGGGACTGCTTATGAGCCACCTGTGGAGCAAGAGCTGAGAAAATGGACAGGATCCTTGTTCACCCCAGCAAGCTGGTAAAACCTGCCCCCTTCCTTATGGACAGCCCAGCATGGTCTCCGTCAGCACTGTCCCTTCAGCCCTCCATCTGCCTCGTTTTCTCTTCCTTCCCAGTGAAAGCCTTGGCCTGAGTCCTCACACATCCCAACCAGGATTGTCATTCCTTTTAATACCTGGTCAAAGGACCCCAGGGATAGTACCACATGTTGATGGGAAGAAAGATGGGGAAACTGGAGGGATGTCCTGGAAATTCTCTCAAAATAAGAAACCCCACAGCTCCTTTGTCCCAGCAATTGAATTCATTCATGTCACTTTATCACAACTACAAACTGCAAAAAATGTTATGCTAACTATGAACAACTTGAACATGAATTTTCTTTTTTTTTTT